>JAPYYX010000670.1:0-84377 GCA_030522605.1 Cremastinae sp. B BG-2022a | reverse complement strand
CGAGATATTTATTGTTAAAAATCACAATTTTTAGTTCTCTCCCATAAGAGCACGTGTTAAATATTGCGATTTTCAATTCTAAATATCTCGACTTCTAGATGGTGGATCGTCTTGAAACTTAGCATGGTTCTTTCTAGTACTTGAAAGAAGTTTTCTTTGATTTTTTTTGAAAAAATTGTAAGATTTTGTTTTTCATGATTTTCTTACATATGTAGAAACTCAAGGTCATGTTATATGACCTTGATTTTCGAGCATATTGTCCTTGAATCAATTTGCAACAACTTTTCTTGATAAACATAAGTTCAAAATTCACACGGTAGAAAGATAAACTGAGAACGAATTTTTGGATTTGACTGTACCGACAGAACTACCTTAAAATATATATAAAATATATATAACTACCTTAAAATATACGCATTAGTGAATGTCAAAAAGTGTTCGATGTGTCAATGAAAATTTCAGGTACAAGTTTTAGTTAAAAAATTAAAAGCGATCCTACATCCAAAGACCAGGCCATATAAAAATATTCCAATTAAATTTGGATCAAATGGTGCAAACAGATTCAAACTCACCCCTTCTACAACCCACGGCTCGAGTATGTTTACCTGTTACAGTGTAGTAAAATGGTAAAAGCTCAAATTTAATTGCATTGTTGCACATCGTATACGATGGTTGGATCAACCAAATATTGATTGAACCAAATAATATTTTGTTGGAAAATCCTATCTTTTTTCTCAGTGTAAATACGTATCACGTTACAATTGACGCCTCCAATAAAAAAACGGTACAGTAGAAATAATGGAAAGAGAGTTTTTTCAGTTGATGATCTGCGATTCCAATCGATTGAAATTTAGATTTTTGCTTGGTGAATAGCAGAATTCAAAGTATGCAAGTATCGATGTTGTGACGGGATTGATGATGAGAATGAACTTTTTCTCCTTCATCCACCACGGCCGTGATGTCCGTCGATTGACTTGACTCAATGACAAATGTGACATAAACGACATAATATCTAGCAAAGGATTAGTTTATGCGAAGCAGAGAACCGCCGGAGGAACATATGACAGAATTGAGATCGAATAATCACACAAAATTACGGTATTTACGATGCAGTTTGAGCGGTTTGACGATGATTTCACACCCTTGTAGTTGAAGCGTATTCAAGTAATTAGATATTTTTATGATGAGTAAACTATATAACTTATAAAATCATTGAAGTGTTTTACATGTTTATTACTCTGTTGTAAATGAAATAAAATGTATCTTCAATTGCTTATAATTTTCAAACCAGTAATTTTCGAAGTATAATAATATCTTAGAAAAAAACTTTTTTGAAAAGTAAAAAAGTACGCCAAGTAATGAAATAATTGTTACAAAAATTACATGAAATCATTTTGTAACCAAGTAAAAAAAATATAAAATTTTTTTACATCAATTCGACTTTTAAAAATGTTCTGTTTTGGTAAATATAATTCCATATATTAATTCAAAATTCTTCGTCGAACAACGACTAAGTTTACTCATACACGCCAATTTTTAATTGTCGAATCGATGTAAAAAAAAATTTTATATTTTGTTTACTTAGTTACAAAATGATTTCATGTAATTTTTGTAACAATCATTTCATTACTTGGCGTACTTTTTTACTTTTCAAAAAAGTTTTTTTCTAAGATTTTCGGTAATGGTTAAGATTGGGGGCCCCACCCCCCATTGTGTGGGGGGTGAGGGGAATGGTAAAGAGGTGATCTCTCATCAAACCCCCCCCCACGTAGACCCGTCGCTCACCCCCCCTCAAAGATATGAAGTGTGGAAGTTAGGGAAATTGCTACAAAAATTACACAAAAAGCAGAAATACAGAGATTTATGTTTTTTTCAGACTTTTTTGTTCAAAAATTTATAACAAAATTTTATTTTTTTAAATTAAATTACAAATAAGTGTAATCATCTATCGAAATAGGGAATATTCTTTCGATTTCTTCAAAAAAGGCATCAATACGATGGAGATAACTGAATTTCCTTTTGAACAGATATTCCGCTAAGTACATGTTCCAGTGCACCTTTTTCGACCATATTTTGGGACAGCACCTCGTATATCTTGCCATGACCGTTCAATATTCTGCGTGTAAGCACGAGTTTCAGGGTCAACAAAATTAATACTGTGATTAACAGTTAAATGTTTATACCCTTCATTCTGAAGACAATTATATGCTCGCCAACAATCTGAATATCTCGAGCAATCTTTTCTCTTTTTCTTTCATACTTGGCGTCGAGCCGCTACCGCGTCTCTTGATAACAGTATAATACATAGTATAATAATATAATACTATAATAAATAAAGTAAAATAATAAAAAAAATTCAATAATAACGGTAGAAATCTTTTCAACACGCTCTTCTATTAAAAAATTTTTTTCATGAACGAGCCGTACAGCTCACTCCCATATTCTGAAAAATTGCTGGTATAATTATTTTAAAAATATTCTGACTCTTAGAATTCAATTTTCAAGCCCAAATCTTGAAAGGCTTAATTTTTTTTACAGAAACCTTAAAAACCGAAAAAAGACACGTCGTAAATGAGATAAAGGGCGAGTTGACGTTGCAAGTTCATGAAGTTACACGGTGCGTACCAAAAAGGGTAAATGGTAAAAGTAGTACATACAAGGTGAACTTTTTACGGGAAAATAAGGGGACATTACAAATGCGCTTGAAAGGAGAAGAGTCATTTGGAAGTCCGTTAAGGACCGTTGAAACATGGGAAGCATGTTCATGCCACCTTGTTTATCGCGTATTCGCCGCCAGTGGATTATTCTCTTCGTTTTCTTGTTTCCTGATGCAATCACAGTCTCGCGGTTTTCCGAATTGTTATTGCGCGCCAGCCAAGACAACTATTAAATATTATTTTCAATGTCCTTTACGACAACCAAACTCGAATTGTCTGCAATAACGAACACGAATATCTCATTATTATTGTCCTCCATTTCATTACTGTTTTTACACTCGCGCTACATTGAAACTTAATATTCAATAATAAAAGTATGCGGTCTTCATTTTTAATTTACACAATATAAGTCTCTGTGATTATTTTCAAAAAGTGCGAAAAAAAACAAAAATTCATTGAAATTAAAATAATGTTCACAATAAAATAAACGTTTAACAAAAAATATCAACTATTAATAGAAGGATCTAATGAAAAATGAACATACTGGAAAGATGAAAACATAAAAGGCAAAGATAAAGAGATGTGGGCGAGATTGAGGTGCGGAAGTGTGGGGAGAGCAGGAAAAAAAGGAGAAAAGGATTGGACATGCAGGATTTGCAGGAAGGAAGAAGAGAGTTTGGAGCACTTGTTAATTTGTGAAACGGGAAGAGAACAGGTAAATGAAGGTTCAAAAACGTACGTAAAAGAGTGGATAGAGGAAATAGGGACTGCAAACATATTGGAGGAATTGATTGTAAAACTAAAGGGAGAAGTAGATACAAAATTATGTACGTATTTTAGAGAACTAGAGAAAATATGTAGTAAAGAGAGTGTGGAATAAAAAATGTATGGAAGAAATATGTATGACATGTAAAAACGTTTGTAAAAAACCCTAAGCGGGTTCACAATATAAATAAAATTTCGACGTTTCTAGACTATTTTACGAATTGTAAATGGATGTCGTTATTTTTAATTTAAATATTTATTGGATTATGAATTTTTTTTTATTCTTCAATTTAAAAAATTTATATTACGTTGCATTGAGATTATGAAGTTCTTTATTCATGAAAATCATAAAAGAGAGAGTAAAAAAACGACGAAGCAGAGCTCAATAATGGCAATCAGTTTTTCGTTCGCTTTTTTGTTTTCATTTCTTCATTCGCCAAGTAAAAAATAGAAGCGAGAGAGATAGTACACGTGGAGATGGTACGGGATACCTCCCATATTAGTAGCCAGTATGGGAGGTCGAGCGACGACCGACGCGTGAGGTCAGTGCACGTGTATTCCTTTGTTGTTATTTCTTTCTTTCGTTTGTTCAGGATGAAAAAAGTATGGAAGTATTCTTTAGAGATTAAAATAAATGAGCTTAAAAAAGTTTCTGATTGTGAAGATAGAGCCGATGCTCGTTATGATACAAAAATCCGAGCTCGAGCGACTAATTTGTAACGGAGAAATCAATCTGTCGGGGGCTGTCTCCTAACAGAATTAACGGATTTTCGTGAACATCCGCTGTCCAATTATCTAATTAGATTTTGGGAGACCCTTTGTAACTTCAGTACTTATTTTGTTCTGTTCTTTTTCAACTTCGTTAATTTTTTTATCTTGTCTGAAAAACTGTGGACTTACTCCCATATGTTCGATAAATAAAAATCCTGAATACACCACGTTGAAAAATCAAGGTAACCTTTTCGATTGAACCCTGATCTTTTCAATTTCAATCTTTTTATCACTTATGGCAGATTTCTAATTGTAAGTATCAATGTTTATAATTTAATTACTGAAGAGTCACGTAGACCAATATCTCAAAAGCAATTTGTATCGAAGTATTCAATAACAAAAAGGTCTTTAATTTTGATTTACCTTTCTATTATTTTCTTGACTTTTTATTTATTTTTCATGTAAATTTATTCGATTTCTCACTGATGCACTGGAAAATCTTTACAACAATAAGGAGGTCACCTTGAATAAGGCGCGTAAACACATATAACCTCTTTTTTATTCTTTTCAGAGTGGCGCCGCTGTTGGGATTTTGTGAAACTGACAAGAGTACTAGTTCCAATTTCTGGCATCAATTCCTGCAGTCGCTGCGGTCGGTAAAACTGGACAAATTGCAGTGACGGCACACGTGCAAATGAGTCATCTTTGAATTCAAAATTTTCGTAATGGCGACAATAATTGTTTATTGAAAGTATTTTCCAAATAATTATTCAATAATTTTCTTATTTTTTGAAATGGTAAAAAAAATCCTACAAAAAAACGCATTTCAAGAAATACATGTGCATATTAATAAATTATCCCTTTATTAAAAAATATACAGGTAGTTGATCAAATGGTTTGTAAGTTTTTTGGGAAATTAGGTCCTATATTATCTAATATTTGGTGAATGATCATAACGTAACAATAATAAATAAACAATACTTTGAAGTTGTCCCAAAAAATATTATTAAAAATCTGTATCATCAATATTTCGCCATGGATAGAAAACAAATTGTAGATTAATAAAATTATTTATTTTTCATTTATTAGATTTATATTAATTTCAAAGACTAATTTTAAAAAGTGACGAAGAATGCCCGGGGCGCCGTGTCGGCACACGTACGGCCGATCGGCCATGCGCGAGGCATCGACTAGGGCCCTCTTTAGTCGAGCTGTGGGCTCTCTACATTGCAAGCTGTAATATATAACCACAGGTACAGAGGCGCACGTACACGGGTAATGACGATTGTACGAGTTTTCACGAAAGTGAGAACAATTATCGGGCTTTCTTGTGAAACGCGAGCGAACAAAACATCGGACTGTTTCTCGTGCAGAAGTATCTTTATTTTGTAAATAAACGGTGACAAGAAAGTGCGAACGTGAGAAAAGCAAGGAGGAAGAAAAGGACAAAACTCATCGAGAGGAGAGAATAAGTTGCGTGTGTCGTGTCACAGTTCGTGATATAAGAGTGTTACCTTTTTTCCTCTCTCTCGCTCTCTTCCTTTTTGTCGCTCGGTTTATGCCTCGGGAGAAGGAATCTCCGCGACGACCGAGCGTTTTGTGCAACCCCGAAAAATAATAATAACGGTAGAGAAGCGCTTGTGACGCTGTTAAAAATCGATGAAAGAATCATCGAGGATGGCTGCCCCGGAGCTGGGACTCGCGATGTTTCGTCAAATCTATTTGACGCCCGAGTGAAAGGGGACAACGCCGTGAGACTCGCAAGAGGAAATAAATAAATAACGACTGCGGAAATAAAAAAAAAGGAGATTCGATGTTCCCCGATTATCGGTCTATTTCGTCTCTTCCTCGTTCCTTCCTTTATATATTTTTTATTTAAAATTTATTTTGCGTCTCGTCTGACATCCGTGTGCGTGCCTTCCTTTTTTTGTTATTTCGTCATACTTGAATCGAAAGAGAGAAAGGGACAGAGTGTGGACTTCTCGAAAAGAGGATAAATAAGGAAATAATAAGGGGTGCCTGATGGTTAACTGCGGGTGGCGTCGCGACCGGGCGTGTTGACTTCTTTTTTAGTGGCTAGTGCGCAAAGTCCGCGGAGTCATGGTATCAAAGCTCGATGTAAATATCGGGTACGAGGCAGCTCGGTTCCCGACGACGACGACGTCGACGTCGAGCGCATCGGGCACGACGCGGCAGCAACGTACGCCCAACAAAACGGCTAATAAAGATTCACAACAAATGGAGGGGAAACAAACGAATCGCGGTAGCGCAAAAGATACCGCCGACCGAAGCGAGACCGACTTTGAGTTCGGAATTCCGCCCGAGGCTCCCGTATTTGAGCCCTCCGCCGAGGAGTTCCTCGATCCTCTTGGATACATCGCTAAAATACGACCGATTGCTGAAAAATCCGGAATTTGCAAGATAAAACCACCACCGGTGAGTTTTTTATTCCCTTCCTGCTCTCATCGTCGTCTCTTTTTCCTTCCTCTATCTGTCCTTCTTCCATTACCAACCAACGCTCTCTACATCGCTCTTCTCTCTTCAAGGATCTGCAATTACGTTTTTCAACTTTTCTACGAGTTTATTTTAATAAATTCGGGATTTACTTCTGATATAAAAAAATATTCGTCAAATTTCTTTTTTTTACCTTCTGTACCTCGGTGCATCGCGCCAGCCTCAAAGAGATTTATTCATTTCCCCCTCTCTTCTATCGAAAATATTGAACCCATTTTATCAATAATTCGAATATTCTGTTTCGTTCGGGAGAAAATAATTAAAACTCAAATAGAAGAGTCTTTGTTGAAAATTTGATAAACTTTCAGCAGAAATATTGAAAATAAAAAAAAATATTGAATTACCTTTCAAACCTCTATATACAGGCAGATCACACTCGAAAATTTCATTAATTTCGCTTCTCGTTTTTAATGTGGAAAATATTGGGGAATTTTATGATTAATTTGAACCAAAATAATTTAAACTATAATTGAATAATCGCTGGTGAAAATAATAAGCTTGCTGCTGGAACATCGAGCGAGTAAAAATAATTAAAAATCGAATTTATAATTCGTGTTAATTTCGATGTTTATTCAATCATAATTGTTACAATTGGGTTTCAAGAAATTATTATTTCCGTACTTGATGCAATGATTATCAAGCTATGAGAAGAATATGATGAAATTGTACTCGTTTGAAAAATCGATCCCGAATAATGAAGCTTTTTTCATGTACGATTTACGTTCGAGGTGACTTGAAAGAAAAATGTAAAAAATGGGGCTAGGAAGAAGGGCGACGTTCCGGGCGAATGGAGAGCGAATATTTTCCGCGCTCTAAAATTCTGTTCTATTCTATCGTTTCACGGTCTTTGACGACAACAAAAACTCTAAATAAAATACCTTAAATAAAATATAAAGATTATTTTCGATCGAAATCGACGAATAAATATAGATCGTTGTCCCGATCGTACCCTATCGATCCTTTTTGAAGAAGAACTACGTCTTTGGAGTCTCCATCGGATAATAAATTATCAACGAGAAAGTAACTAACGTGATCTGAGCATTTTCTCGTTCGTTCCATTTACCACTGACGTCGTTCCAACAAAATGTTCGTTTTTCACATTCAAGTTTTTCATTAATGACGACTCGAATTATTATTGGATACCTTATCGAAGAAATGGGAGAAAATAGATGAGAGTGTAAATAGTCTTGGTTGTTGGGAAGTTGGGAAGGGAGTTCGTCGCGTCGCGTCGCTCTGGAACTCCGTCAGAAACCCAAGAGGGAGAATGACCGGCGCGTTTCGTCGATCAATTTTCATCTCGCACATGTTTTCCTCAAGCCCACACTTTTATTTCGCAACAGTCTTGAAAAATCCGCGCTCGGATATAATGTACATCGAGATCGTTTCAAATCGTATGAAATTTTTCAAATTTTCGAATACATCAGTAAAATAACATTTGATTATTATTTTCAAAAAAAAAGATTAAAAATACATAAGAAAAATATAAATGTAAATATATAAATCAAAAAAGAATATAACACTTGATCGAATGGTTTTTTAAAAAATAATGTATGAAAAAAAATGAAAAAAGCGATACAGAAATTAATGTTTACATTTGAAGGTCATAAGCAAAACAGAAGATTTTGAGTAATTGTATGGACGTTAAAAAATGTGTGTTTTATTTTTGTTTGCAGAACTGGCAACCACCTTTTGCTGTAGATGTCGACAAATTCAAGTTCGTACCGAGGATACAGAGGCTAAATGAGCTCGAGGCGAAGACTCGCATCAAACTCAATTTTTTAGATCAAATCGCGAAATTTTGGGAATTGCAAGGATCGTCCCTTAAAATACCGCTCGTCGAGAGGAAAGCCCTCGATCTTTATTCTCTGCACAGAATTGTTACCGAAGAAGGTTAATTTCTTTGATTTTTAATAATAAATAACATTTTCATGACAGAAGGCAAAAATTAACACAAAATTTTTAAAAAATCTGACTTTTTTTAGTTTATGATTTTAACACAAACTTTTGATTTTAACTCGATATAATTACTTCAATGGATTCATTTTTTGAAATTTTTATAAAATAATGATCCGATAGGGATTTGAGTATATTTATTCAGGGTTGGATGTCTATTCTGTGTAATCGATAAATAATAGAGCTAGATGGCCGTTAATCCACGACCGATTGAAACTTTTTCTATTTTTAGGAGGAATCGAAAATGTCACACGAGAACGAAGGTGGGCCAAGATCGCGAACAAATTGGGATATCCATCTGGTCGTAGCGTCGGAAGTATTTTGAAAAATCATTACGAGAGAATCCTCTATCCCTTCGATGTTTTCAAGCAAGGCAAATCTCTGGGATCCTTGGCTGATATGGTAAGTTATCTCGCGTCTTAACTCTCTTTCATTTTTCTACATTTTACTTTTTAACAAGAGAATCAAAAACTGATACGAATTCTATGAGTCCTATAAAAAAAACTTTTTTTTCTATTTTCTATATTTGACGTTAAAGAAAATTCTGTCAATTTAAACGTAGTTTTTATAATTGAAACTTTAACTAAAGAAATGACTTAAAAATGATGAATCGGCAATTTTTTTTTGTAGAAGATGGAATCAGAGTCGGAGACACCGGAGAAAAAAGATCGCGATTATAAGCCTCACGGGATAATATCGAGGCAACAGATAAAGCCACCGGCAGCAAAGTTTTCTCGACGTTCGAAGCGCTTCGCTGGTGACGATAAACAGCAGCAACAGCAGCAGGACATCGGAACGATAAAAATGGAAGATTGCAAGGACGAGTGTGACTCCGACCCGGAGTGCAAAGACGCAATTAAACGTGAAAGGGAGGATCCGGACGACAAGGACAACAGCAAAGAGTTGAAGAAGCTTCAGATTTATGGAGCAGGACCAAAAATGGCAGGTTTCAATGTGAAGGAGGGTAAAAAATCGAACAAGACTCGGGGATTGAAATTAACGTACGACTTCGATCCCCTGGCGAAATACGTTTGTCACAATTGTGGACGAGGCGACATGGAGGAGAGCATGCTCCTTTGCGATGGATGCGACGACAGCTATCACACTTTTTGCCTTCTTCCTCCACTGACGGAAATTCCAAAAGGCGATTGGCGATGTCCGAAATGCGTCGCCGAGGAGGTCTCCAAACCGATGGAAGCTTTCGGCTTCGAGCAAGCCCAACGAGAGTACACTCTGCAGCAGTTCGGAGAAATGGCTGATCAGTTTAAGAGCGATTATTTCAACATGCCCGTTCACATGGTCCCGACTTCGCTCGTCGAGAAAGAATTCTGGAGAATCGTTTCTTCGATCGACGAGGACGTCACCGTCGAGTATGGAGCGGATTTGCACACCATGGATCACGGCTCTGGATTTCCAACAAAGACGAGCGTTAATTTGTTCACTTGCGACCAAGAGTACGCAGAGTCAGCCTGGAATCTTAACAATTTGCCTGTTCTTGAGGGAAGTGTTTTGGGACACATCAATGCTGATATAAGCGGGATGAAAGTTCCTTGGATGTACGTCGGAATGTGCTTCGCAACGTTCTGCTGGCACAACGAGGATCATTGGAGTTACTCCATAAATTATCTCCACTGGGGCGAGCCCAAAACTTGGTATGGTGTTCCTGGCTCGGAGGCTGAAAAATTCGAGCATTCGATGAAATCCGCTGCTCCTGAATTATTTCACAGTCAGCCCGATCTGTTGCATCAGCTCGTAACTATTATGAATCCTACCATATTGACCAATGAAGGTAAACGGAACAATATTCATGGATATCATTACTTTTTTAACAGCACCTGAACCCAATCCCATACAGTTTTATTTTTGCATGTTTTAAATAAAATACTAAACTGAAGATAATTTGTACAAAAGAAAAACGTGTATTATGTGCATGAAACGATTTTTATTTCTTTCTCTTTGGTGGTTGGTTAAAATTAAAATTTCTGTTTAACTATAACTCTTCTCGATTTTCCCCAGGTGTTCCTGTATTCCGAACAGATCAACACGCGGGCGAATTCGTTGTAACATTTCCTCGAGCTTATCACGCTGGCTTCAACCAGGGTTACAACTTCGCTGAGGCTGTCAATTTTGCCCCTGCCGACTGGGTACGGATTTTACTTTTTCTTTTGGCATGCCTCGTAGCGTGGCAATTTCTATTTATCTCTTCATTAACAATTCAAATATTTATTCATACATAGCTGAAAGTTGGACGGGACTGCATTTCTCATTACTCGAATCTTCGTCGATTTTGCGTTTTTTCGCACGACGAGCTCGTCTGCAAAATGTCCCTCGATCCGGATTCTCTCGATATTGGAATAGCTGCAGCGACTTATCAAGATATGCTACAAATGGTCGACGACGAGAAAAAGCTCCGAAAAAATCTACTTGAATGGGTAAGTTCAATGCATGATTTATTTCTTAAACGACCGAACGGTATTAACGTAGTTTAAAAATTGATCGTAACTGGAGCGAAGAAACTGTAAACGAGAAAAAATTACACTCTAGAAATTCAAATTACCCGCTGGAGAACGAGATACGACGCAATTGACAGCGCACGCCGCCTGTAGTTCAAAAATCAATCTTTACTAAAACGAGCGAGCGTTACGATGGACCGGTTATAAATTTCATTGTTATGGCGAACTGAGCTTTTTAGCGTGATTTTTAAATTTTCCAAAGAGTAAAAAAACCCTTGGCACATTATTCTCCAGAGAAATAGAATTTACAATAAAAAAGTTATACATTGCTTTCTTTTCAGTAGAGAATAACGTTCAACTTTTATTTTTTCCAAAATAATTGCCTCCAACACAAACATGAATCTGTTTTACATTTGTTTCTCTCACACTCATGCTGTTTAAACATTGCCTTAATACGCACGTCTTTGAAAGATATAAATGCAAAACAGTTCTGAAATTTTTTATATTTTTGAATAAAGAAGATTTCAAACTTCAATTTAATTCTAATTCCGGAGTACCATCATAATGTTACTTTTATAATATATAAACATTTGATTCTTATAGTGCTCGCTTTGTTCTGTGAAAATAATTACACCGAAAGATTTATGCGAAAACAACCAACTGATAAAAACTAGAGACATGGTAACTTGACGTTCGAAGCTGGAATTTTTTTAATATTAATAACTTAATTGAGCTTGATTATGGACTACTAATGTCATTATTATCGTGTTTGGGTGCTTTGTTGCTTTCTAGAGCACATTTGATAAAAAAAACTGGTGCTAGGTTATTAAGTTGTTTATCGAACTCCTAACTTTGCGTTTACACGATAAAACTCTAAAACGTGTTACCTCTCAATTTCGATATCTCAGTTATGAGAAATTGAAAAAAATATTACCCAAAACATAAAATAACAAAAACTCTAAAGTCCCGATTGAGGAATTTTATTTTTTTACCTTTTATGTATTGTTTTTTAGTTCGCTCGGAATGAGATTATGAAAAATGCATCAAATTTTCTCACATTTAAAGTTAATCTAGCTTCAAATTAACAAATTAACAAAATCAGGAAGTGTATTCATATCAAGAATATTTTACATTCTTAATCATTTCTGATGAATCATAAAACTCTGCTCCTAATTTATTGGTATACAATACAGTAATATGAGAAACGAACATTTTTAAAAAATGTATTAAATTGGTATGCGAATCGCGAGACACAAAAGTCGCGAGCGAGCAATGAAACTCGAAGACACGTGAAGACGAACTAAAAGTCGAGCCCACGGAGTTTAGCCATCGATTGCGTCTGCGCGAGAAAAAAGTGGTAGAAATGAGAATAGAGAAGCGACGAATAGCGTGCGAGGAAGGAGAGGGGCTCGGGCTCCGCGTGTGTGGGTTCGCCTGCGTGTTCAGTGCGTTCGATGCGAACCGCGAACTCCGTCTGTTTTCCTCTTCTAGTTCGCTCTACCTTACACGTTAACCATTTCGCGTTAAATAAATTCTTTGTTGATCGCGCCCATATTGAAAGAACGGCAACGATGAAGTGAACCTTCCCAACTGAGATTCCATTTTTCGCCTATTAGCTGAAATTCTCTTCGCGTCAACGTTCAATTCTTTACTCCCGCTTTGTTTTTGTTTTTTTTTTCTTTCAAGTGTATAAAAAAACACCGGCATTCGCAAGGACCTTGACCATTTCAGCGTTGACGCGCGCGCTTGCGTTCCTAACGCGCTTTCTACCAATGTGTCGTTTTTTTCACTCTTTTTACTCTTTTTTGATTATGTAACTGTGCACTGTGCAATAGTGAGGTTATGTTCGACATTCTTCCATATTCTACGAATTTATCCTTTGAAAAAAGAAAACTAATGTTTTCAACATTATTATCATTATAAATGAAAATAAAATGTCGTGCATACCGTTGAATAACATTTTTATCTGGATTCCCCCGAAACTCTTTGGTTTTCACGCGGGAACGTAAGATTTACGCTTGTTCGTTTCAAGTTTTTGTTTCTTTTTTTCCTTCGACTCGTCTTTCTCCGGTCGTGTCTCTGGGTGCCTACGAACGCTTACGTCGCTTACAGCTGGTTAACAGCTCGCGAGAAAATATTTGCCTTTTGTTCATTATGCTCACAAGTTTTTCCACGTTTCTTGGTTGAACGATTCAATTGCGTCGTTCTTCCTTTCGTTTTCTTCACTCGTGTATCAGTTTTTCGTACGCGGTCTCTTCCACACGATCAAAAAACACCCCGAAACGTAACATTGTCGTTCCTAACCTTTAAATAATCGTGCAAAGTTCGAGTTTTCTAAAAAATTAGTTAAAATCGCGATAGGCAAATTTTCGATATCGAGAGGTTTGAGGAATATTTTTATTCTTGATTCTTTGTTATTTAAATTCTTGGAAAAATCGGAGCGAAGTTTCACGTCCATAGAAATTTTTCCACGAATATGCGAGGCCATGTTTTTTATTCTCAGAATGTGTCGATCGGCGAACACAATTTTGTCGTGCTAAATCTGTGAACGTTCGAGTGAATAATCATTAACATAACCTCAAAAGGGACTTTGTAGTACACAGTAATCTGCAGTAGATACGAGAAAAAGAATTTAATTGAAGTGATCTGAGATATAGAAAATCATCTGTGAATTGATGAAACAAATAATTGTACAAATGCTGTAGAAATAGTTGAATTAAAAAAAAGTTGATCGATATGATCTGAGAAAAAGAAAATTACTTATCAATAGATAAACTGAATTAAAATTATAACAATGCAGTGAATAACAAACAATGAATAATGAAAAAAAAATGTTTTAAATAGGGGGTTACAGAAGCGGAGAGGGAGGCTTTTGAGTTACTGCCGGACGATGAGAGACAGTGCGAGTCTTGCAAGACAACGTGTTTTCTCAGTGCGGTCACGTGTTCCTGTCACAGTTCTCAGTTAGTCTGTCTGAGACACTTCACCGAGCTCTGTGCTTGCCCTCCAGAGAAGCATACTTTACGATATCGTTACACGCTCGACGAGCTGCCTATAATGTTGCAGAAGTTAAAACTGAAAGCGGAATCCTTTGACTCTTGGGTCTCCAAGGTCAAAGAAGCTATGGATCCCAAAGGAGAAAAAATTGAGCTCTCCGAGCTCAAGGAACTTCTCAATGAGGCAGAGAATAAAAAATTTCCTGACAGTGAACTTCTCACTGCTCTCACCACTGCAGTACAAGATGCTGAAAAGTGTGCCAGTGTAGCCCAACAGCTCTTGAACAATAAACAACGCACACGGTGAGCATCTTATTTAAATTCTATTCTTTTTTTAACATTAAATAAAGTAACTCCAAAAGTTGTTAATTTAGCAATTATGCTGATAAGCACACTTCATCAACAAAAGATAAAAATTCTAAAAATAATAAACCAATTATTCTTAATTCATTAAACACAACACAAGTCCAAGTATAATACTAGGAAATATTTTTTAATGTTTGTTCGAATAAAATTGGTATTTTTAGAAATCTGGTATTGTATAAAAAAAATTCTCTATTAAAAAATAATAAAACTTTAGTACCAGAACAGAATAGTAATAGAAATAATTTGAACATCATGTGTTAGTAAGAATTTAGAAATTAAATAATGCAAACCAATTTTTTAAAAAGTCAAAAATGTATGAAATCAGCAAAAATTGCACTTATTACGAAGTTTAACAAGGTTTTTTAAATATCTGTTTAAAGGACGAGACAGTCGGTTGATACGAAATACAAGCTGACCGTGGAGGAGTTGACTCTATTCTACAAGGAAATAACAAATCTGTGTTGCGAATTGAAAGAATCTGATGGAGTGAAGTACATCTTGGACCAAGTATTGCAATTCCAAAAGGACGCGGAGGAGCTGGAGTCAAAAATGGGAGATGATTGTGACCTTGCCAAGCTGGAAAAGTGCATAGAGTTTGGAGACTCGATATGTATAGAATTACCACAATTGGGAAGATTGAAGCAAAAGCTGAGCCAGATCGAGTGGCTGGAGGAGGTTAAATCGATGCAAGAAGTCCCGAAATCGATAACACGAGAGGAACTGGCAAAACTCTCGGAAGAGGGAATGACAATACCACCGCACTGCAGCATCGAGAACACGCTTTCCAAATTGCAAGAATTGATGGCAAGCATCGATGCTTGGGAGGAAAAAGCAAAAATTCACTTAAATTCGAAAAATCGTAAGAACATGGTTGCGATCGAGGAAATAGTTCAGGAAGCCGAAGAAATCGACGCCTACTTGCCAAGTCTGCCAAGCCTACAGGATATTCTTTCGAAAGCGAAAAACTGGTCGAAAAATGTCGAAGAGATTCAAGCTCGTGACAATTATCCTTACTACGATACACTTGACGATCTCGTCAGAAAAGGACGAAACATTCCCCTTCATCTCGATGCTCTTCCTATGCTTGAATCGACACTTTCTCAAGCGAAAGTGTGGAAAGAGAGGACCGCCAGAACTTTTCTACGAAAAAATTCGCACTACACATTGATGGAGGCGCTTTCTCCTCGTATTGGGGTAGGAGTTCAGGCTCTCAAGACAAAGAAAAACAACAAAGGTGACGAGAGCATCGGGGCTGTTTTCGTCTGCGACACGAAGCTCGATGATTCCAGTGAATCGGCTGACGTCGTCGCTGCTTTCAAATTAGCAGAGCAACGGGAGATGGAAGCTATGAGAAATCTCAGAGAGAGAAATCTTGTCAAAGCTAGCATGGATGATTCGAGGTACTGCGTCTGTCGAAGGCCCAGGTTCGGTCTTATGCTCCAGTGCGAATTGTGCAAGGATTGGTTTCATTGTGAGTATAACGATATATTTACTATGTAATAATAATCATATTTACTATATTCTTTTATTTAACTTCACATGTTTGTATATACACTTGTATTCATGTGAATATTTTTTCTTATTATTTCAGCCAATTGCGTGCCTCTTCCAAAGACAATGTACAAAGGCAAAACATCCACAAGTCGCGAAACAAAATTTTTATGTCCCTGTTGCCTGAGATCGAGACGACCCCGACTTGAAACTATTCTTGCGCTTCTCGTGAGTTTACAAAAAATTCCAATTCGCCTACCGGAAGGGGAGGCTCTGCAGTGTTTGACCGAACGTGCGATGAACTGGCAAGATCGAGCGAGGCAAGCTCTCGCGACTGACGAGATAAGCACTGTGCTGACGAAGCTTTCCGTACTATCACAAAAACTCGTTGAGGCTGCAGCGCGCGAGAAAACGGAAAAGATAATCAGTAGCGAATTGAAAAAAGCAGCAAATAATCCCGAACTTCATCAGCGAGTTCAAGCTATCGCACCTTTAAGTGGCGTTCACTCGGACGATAGCGTACTCAGTACAGCCGTAAGTTTTCCTGTTCTCTTTTTTTATTTTTTATAAATGGGACATTGAACTTGAAAGTTTTTGAGTTTTGAACTTTTGTATATTTCGACAGTACCTTGAAATGAGTATAAATTAAATTTCAGGATGACGATGACGATGTGGTGACGATCGATGGTGACGAACCGACGTGCAGCACCTTTAACAGTAATGAACACGCTTATTCTTACGGTTGGTACAACAATCGAAATTAAAAAGAAAAGATTCGCTTATCTATTTAAAGTCTGTTTTACACATACAAAAAAGAATTTGAATTACGTTTTAATGAATTTATTGGGTATTTCAGTATCTAAATTCCAACGAAAATCACAGTCCCAAAATTCCGAGAGTTCGGTCGTGCTGTCGGAAAAGGCGAGATCACGCTTGGAGGAACTTATGATGGAGGGCGATCTGCTGGAAGTCGCTCTCGACGAGACACAACATATATGGCGAATTCTCAGTCACACGAACAGTCCAAGCAGTGTGAGAAAATACGCAGCGTTTGAGGAAGTCCAGCCGAATCTCAATAATGACATGAAGGATGTCAAAAAACGTGGCAGAAAGAGAAAGTCTGAAGAATTCGAGTTCTTGAAAAAACTCGGAAGACAGAAAGTAGATGAAAAAAGCACTCCAAGTCCCGTCAAGCGTAAAGGCTTTAATAATAAGGAGAAAAAAATAGTTACGACTACACCGAGTACAGCTGCTGCTGCTGCTACGACGACGCCTACTCCGTTAAAACGTGGCCCTCGAAAGGTACTTTTTCTTTCATTCTTTTTTATCATTTTACGAATTAAAGAAATTTCGTTAAAAATTTCATTGATGCGATTTAAAGAGGTAACGTCGAAAATTATTTACGGAACTGTAACTATCAACTTGTTAGATAGCTATCAATAGTCATTTGATCGAGAACTTTATATCCTTATTCAAATATACATTTATATGTATGCAGTCAAGATTTTTCTTACCTTTTTAAAATCTTTAATCAATGCACTCGAGCTATCAAATTAAAACGAGGTCAAGAGGCCTCGTAAACTCGGCTAGCGTGTTTTCAGTCTGATTCGTTTATTGCAGATGAAACGAAAGGAGGGCGAAGATGTGCCGAAAAAGCGTGGAGGAAATAGAAAGAAAACAAAACAAGATACGTCGGACGAGGAAGACGATTGTGCGGCGGTCAGTTGCCTCAGACCAAGCGGTGAGTTATCTATATAACATTTTTAAAATTAAAAGATCCGCTGGATGGTTATTTTGAAGGTGCATTTATTATGAAGATATGGAGTAAATAATACACAAACAATAAATGTATCTTTATTTTTGTACAGGTCGCGAAGTGGACTGGGTTCAGTGTGACGGTGGCTGCGACGGTTGGTTCCACATGCATTGTGTAGGTTTGGATAGAGCGGAAATCGCCGAGGAGGATGATTATATATGCAGCAATTGCAAAGATCCCGATCAAAATGCAACGGTACGGAAAATTCGAAAATAAACATTCGAAATAAAATGAAGTTAGCGCCGCGATTTTCGTCTAAATATTTTTTATTGTTTTTTTGTAATTATTTTATATTATTTTATTAACATTCACACTTTTTTTTCATCCCGAAACCCGGTTTATTTCTTTTCTTCCATCTTTTTTATTACAGATACAAGAGAGCAATCGTTTAATACGCTGAGAATTCGACTGAAAAGTGCATCAACTTGTTATTTAAAAAAAACTCACACAAATACATAAAAAAAAAATCACAATCTGTTAATAAACGAGGGACAAATACTCGTTTCACGATCGATACTCGTGAGTCGCGGAAATTGAACATTCTCACAAAAGGTTTTTATCTCGATTTTTTTGTTTTCATTTTTTATTTTCTTTGCGTTATTGTTTTTTAAAGTTTAGTTCCTGTGGATATTTATAATCCAGTTCCGCATTCACAAAAAGAGAACGTTGCATTCGTATGGAAAGGAAAAAAAAGAACAAATAAAACAGTAGAGAAAGAAAAAAAGGTAGATTTATACAGAACGATTGTCTTTTTGTTCTCGTTTCGGGACGACGCTCGTTCAGACACGAGACGGCGATCCTTGCGATGAATCATTAGGCCTGGATGCACTTCTTTCACTTTCTCAGTCCCAGGGATACCACAGCGCCGATACCGAGCCGGAGATCCAAGAAACGGCGGTCTACGTCAGGACCTACTAGTCTCTTCGCTTCCATCTCGAGTGATCAAGCATTTTGAGAACGAGGATCGTAACCGTTCACACAGAGTTTCGTCAATGAGGAAACGGGAAAACGTCGATAAATCTTCCATTTGAAAACACGCTTTTGACGGACACTCAAACAAAATGGGAACAAGTGTGCGGAAATAAAACGAAAGAGAATAAATGATAATCCGAAGCTTGGTGAAACTGGCGCGTCTCGCTCTTTCTCAATAACTCATCGAGGCGAAAAAAAACTTAAATAACGAAAAAACCGATTGAGAACGCGAGAGGGCAGACATCCATAAACAAATATTTGTCATATCTAAGTACATAAATATTCAACTTTGACTTCCCAGTCTAAAAAAAGCATATTCTGTCGTAGGAGACTCGAGTTTCGCATTCTCCTACTTTCCATTATCATCCTTTTGTTGACTTGCTTTTTGTTTATTTATTACGAGACTTCGAAGCGTCGAACCGAATCTATGACAAGTGTCACCTTTAGCTTACGAAAAAAATGGAATTTAAATATACGCATATAAATGAATACACACAAATAAATGGATGAATTTATATGTACACGGTATATCTAAACGACAGAGAGAAGACGTATGATTTTAGTAGATGGTGTAAATACGCACACTCGCGTCTCCTACGAGCAGGCCAATTATTCGATAAGTCAAGATCTAGTTTGAATCTGTTTGTGCGTAAGAAAGTGGAAAGGGATGAGAAAATTGAGAGGCAACGGGAAAACTTGTGAGTGAGTGAGTGAGAAAGTGAGAGTCCCTTGTAATTTAAAACTTTGTATGAGCGAGCTATCGAGAAAAAGAGAGAAAGATAACTCTCGTGTAAAAATGATTTAAGATGAAGGGAGAAATGAGAAGAGTTTTATCCTCGTTCACGAGCGAAAAGGGAGAAGAGAAACGATGAGATAAACGATTTCCATTGGACACTGAAAACTTTGTACAATTATTAAGTAACTGTTAAAATATTTGAGTTTTTAAGCGAACTTAACGTTAAATCCGTGTATATATATATATTTATAAATAATTCTATAAATATATATATATGCAGACATATGTAAAACAAGCACGACTCCCCGAGTACACACACAAACACGGCGCGTACACATACACGTATATAAATGTAAGTAGAAACGTAAGAACACGATACACAGTGTGTTTTAAATGCGAGGATGCCCCAAATAGAGTGAAGCAAAGAAAAAAGCGGTATCGTTTAAAACAGGCTGTGACAGATAAAAAAGAGAGAAAGAGTATTGACGATCAAAATTGCGACGAGGATCCTGGAAAAATAAAGGTCGAAATTTGAAAAAAAAAAGACGGAGATTCGAATCGTGATATTTTTAACGCCAGTCGACTTCGAATTTTCCTCACGTAAAATTGGGAAAAACTCCGTGTGATCCAATCGCATCTCGTGACGAATTCAAGTTTTCGTTTTGTTTATTTTTTTTTTCTACTTTCTCTCTAAATTGACGCTACTATTTTGCTGACGTTGAAATATCATTTCGAAACTGTTGCCCCCTTTTTTCTCCCTCTTTCTCTCCTTTGGTATCGTTTTTGCTCTAGACTCAACGTAAAAATTATCGTTGCGCGAAAAAACTTGATTTAAAAATATTGCGTGGAATATTTTTTTTCTTTTTTCTTCGGCGAATATGCCGCATAACGAGCGACAACAGTATTTCATTCATAGCCGTTTGAAAATTCATAAAAAAAAATAAATACATACATATACATAAAAGCAGCAACATTCTTAATCGTTTATGATTTTAACTCGTCCGATTTTTCATCTGTCGTGTTCCAATGAAACGAATGTGTGTGAGAATGAGGAAAATAAGAAGATCTGAAGAATATCGAAGGACAAGTGCGAAATCTTCTGAGGAGGGGAGAAAAAAAGGAAAACGAGTGGTAATGAAAACGGAGAGGTCGAACTAAAAATGGAGCGATGAGAAATAAAACGCGGTGAAAAGCATAAGAAATGAAGAAGAAAAAAACTATTTTAATATTAACATACTGAAATAGCCTAGCTGAGACTGACATCCGCAACAATATTATCAGAATGAGAATGAAGTTGAGAAAATAGAAATACAAAGAGTTGACGAGATGATCAAGTGGAACGAGCAAAGGAATAAAGTAAGAAAGAGAAAATAACGAGTAGAGGGAGAAAGAGAGGCTTGAGCGAAGAGATGTAGTTAAACATATATGTAGTAGAGAAGGATGAAAATAAGAGCAACTTTGTAAGATTATATCGTATTTCATTTCTGCTAAATATATACATATGTATGTGCATACATATTATATGTATGTATATAAAAAAATATATATTGTATCTGTAAAGTGTATTTGAGGACATTCGCAGGTGATCCCGAAAAAACGTGTCGAAATGTGTACGATCCATCGTCACTGTAGAAAAATCTCATCAGATAGAAATTAGTATCGATTTCGAAAATAATTTAGTTTTTTTGTTGAATATTTTTAAAATCATTATCATCGATGTACGATAAAATTTTTTAAATTAATCAGGTGGTTCGTATACTTATAAGTACCCGAAAAAGAAATGTCGAAAAATTTTACGTTCTTGCCAGTCATGGTAGAAAAATTTTATCAGATTAGAAATCAGTTTGCAGAGATCCCTAATGATTCAGACATGGTATTCAGGTATTTCGGGAGTAAAATGCCAACTATCAAAATTTCTTAGTAATTCACAACAAAATTTTGTAATAAAATATGTAGATATATTTTTTTTAATTTTTATTCGCGTAGTTTACGAGCAATGAAACCACGAGAGAATTTTTTTTATAAATAATTCAGTCTTAGATTCCGGGTGTGAAAAACGGTGATTCATTGTTTAATTACTGAAGAATCATAGTGACGGACGTTTCTCAAAAATTGATATTCATTTTTTTCTATTGCAAAAAATATTGTTTCCAATTATTAATTAATTTTTTTTTTAATTTTTCGATCCCCTATTTTTTACGCGCAATTTTAATTTATTTTTCGCTCCTGTTCCGAAGCCTAATAAATTGAAAAATATTATCTTCGATATTCGATAAAATCATAAAGTGAATCTGTAGCTCGGTATGATTCACAATTGAGATTCTGTGTCTTTTTTCATCGTTACGCACGCGATTCCAGCTCAACCTGATGTATGAAGGAAAAAAAGTGAGTCATCGCACTCGGGTATTCCAACGCAATTTCCATGACGCGATCAATCGTCCTCACACCCACGACCTTACGATTTTTCTTCATTGCTATTTTATTATGTTAAAAAGAAGCAAATTTTTCACATTGAAGATATTTTCATTTTTCGGTCACCTTCGTCCTTGGGTGGACGTGAAAATGAATTTTTAAACAACTCAGACAAAAGGAAGGAAAAAAGAGAGAGTCTCGTTATTGTGCAAGACGTGAATAAAATTCCGGTGTGACTAGACCCTGACACGCTGACGGGCCAACATTCGCCCGCATCCAATTCCACTTGAATTTTCATTCCTTTTTCGAAATCTTATCTCTCACTTCGCTTCTTCTCGGAACAAAAAAAAACGTAGACAAGAGGTTACGAGCATTTATTTTTTAGGTTACGCAAGACTAATAAAATCGTTTACAACATTGATAAAGACAATCGAAAATTAATCAATGTTACTTCAACTCAAACGTGTTGAACTGACGAGTGAGTCTTAGAATCGTTATCGGGCGTTCTGTTTTTTTATCTAGAGCAAACATTCGATATTTTTTGGAGAAATTCCAACATTGGGTGTTTCGGACGTGTGAAAAAAAATTAGCTACAAAAACGTGACGTTTCGTTTCGTTCACAATCGAGAATTATCAAATAAAATCAATTTTCACTGCATTTATGATTTTATTGTAATTTTAATCACACTCTTGATTAATTTATGTTTTAATAATTCGGTAGTCCACATCTGTCAATCTCTCCCACACGTACCAATTTCATTCTCTTCTTGAAGATGGGCATATCGTCACGTTCATGGGGGCCTTGGCCTGGCAAGCATTGTCGTTCGAGACAAAAACATTACGATATTTCAAACTGGTTATTCCCTTGCAGAAAGACAAGCCGATACGGAAAAAGAGAGATAGAGATGGAAAGAAAGGCTGAAATACTTGTGGCGCGGTTGCACTTTCCCATTGTAAAGGAAAACCAGATGGCACAATTCTCTAAATATTACAAACATTTATTTATCGCACTTGCATCTTTTTCATCTCATTGTCTGATTACTCTAAATTAAGCCTAACCTGTCGATTAGGACGTTCATTGATCGCATTTTACATTTTATTATTATTTTTTTTTTATAATTTAAAAACACAAGTCTCCAAGCCATAAAAATTTGTTCAGCTCCGTTGCATCTTCGCATCAGTCTAAAATTTGAATTATCGATCGGACGCTATTCAGTGTCAATCGATGCAAGGTTATAATCATTTAGCATCTTGGCGCCTATACAATTTCGTTCGTTTTGAAAACGTTGGAACGAAATTTATCATTTTACCAAATAAGACTATAGACGCGTATTTCAAATAATTTGTATAAAGTAACAAAAATTACCATCTCGAATTTTTGTTAAATTAGAGTATAATCTTTCGTATATATGCTCCAACGTGTAAACTTCAAACGAACACCTCTCTCCTTATACGGCAACAAACAAAACTACCTCCAATTCTTGTTGTATCCGTATAATCTTTTGACTTCCTGTATGCTCTAACGTATATAAATTTTAAACCAACGACACATTCATTTATACGGCAACAAACAGAATTATCTCAAATTTTTGTTGAATTCGTATAATCTTTCGACTTCCTACGCGCTCTCATGTATTATTTCTTTTATTTTTTACTATCCTCTGTCACGTGGAATACATCGTAGAATATTTGCAACAGACACGTAACAGAGTACGTCACAGTACAGTAGAAATTTAATAAGAGGAGCGACATAAGCCCGTGCTATTCGTTGTATGCAGTAGGATTAGATGGAAATGAAGAAGGGAAAGGAAAAGGAAGAGAAGGAGAAGAGAGCTCGACGGGACACACGAGGAGTGACTCGTCCGTGGTTGTGGTCTTCGATGACTCGGCATGCGCGCAGAGTTGAGCAGTCGAGTTGAGCAGAGTTTATGCTAGTAGCGGGGAGAGAGCAGAGTTTGAACGTTTCGCCCCAGAGCGAGGGCTATCGGGCTCTGGTGAGCGAGCACGCTCGTCAGTACCTTCCAAGGCTGGCAAACGTTCGGGTCTCGTCCAGCCATCCACGTTTTTTTTCATTTCTCACAAACTCTCGATGTCCCTACACTCTGTAACGAATCCCCGGAGTTCACTGTCAAAAAGTTGTCAGACACCTCACGACACGCTGAACAAATAATCCGTAAACAAACATAAAAAGGAAAAACATCGAAGAATTTGGACTCATTCTCTCTCGGGTCAGAGACGTAAATGAAATTCGGAAGTGTTCCTCGTTCCCTCTGATTGTTTTATTTCCGTGGCCCTTGTTCGGCGCTGGAATAGTGCGGGTCGAAAATTAAAAAACGACGACACAACGCTCTCAGGAGTGTTGGCTACCTACCTTAACCAGGAGAAACTTGGCGAGAGATATAAAAAAAGGAGGAACCAACGTAGTGACGGGAGAGTGTGCGCGTACATATTGTCAACGAGGAAATCGTCAAACAGCGAGCGAGAGGAAAAGGAAAAGAGAGAGAAGGAGAGTGCGTGCGTGAGTGCGAGGGAGAGTCGAGGGAAGGTGACTGCGAGTTCAGAAGGAAGTATATTTATTCTGGCAACATGGCCACCGCTATAGATGACCGGCAGGAACTCCTCGAGCAGTTCAAAGTCGTGAGTAATCTTGATTTTCTCGATCGTTCGGCGGTTTTCGTCGTTCCAGTTGGCCCCGAATAAAAAATATGTCGCGTTGTGCGTGCTCGAAAGGTGTAGCAAACTTTACGATGTGATCTCGAGCGCTGTCTTTCTCTCTCCTCGAATTCGGAGCCATCCTTTTCGTCGCTACACATTCGTGTAGGCGCGTGTACGTAAACGGATAGGTGTATGTATATAAGCTGCGGCTATATCGATCGGTGACTACGGCTCTTGGGTCTCGCGGCGTTTTAAACCTCCAACGACGATGCCGCGTGGACGCCGCGGAATGCGCCGGGTGTCACCGCCCTCTTTCCTTTCCTCTTTTTTATCCTATCTCAGCTTTTTTTTCTCATTTCGTGTAACTTCCAAACTGAGAAACCCCTCATCGTACTCGCTGAGTGTAAATAAAATATTTCGCTCATATTCGATGTTCTTCCTGCTTTTTTTGTTTCGAGTCTAAGTCAACACAGCTTTGCGTTCATTTACATTCATTCGGGAATTTTTTTATCTATACGAAGCGTATAAATTTCAAAAAGTGAAACAGAGAGAGAAAGAGAGCGAGAGAGGTGAATATGAAATTGAATTTTCGTGAATAACTGACGTGTACGTTGAAAATTGGAAGGCAAGAGTTATAATTTTCTCACTCCGTGACACGAGCAAAAGGCTCGAAATTAATTTCCATAATTTTAACGTCTCGTTATACGTTATCGCGAAATATGCGAGTCAAGTACGAGAATTTTCTTCGGGTTGCGCAAGTGGCACTCGAGTTTATTATTCTTTTTTCTTCTTCTTCTTTTTTTCATTATTTATTGTATACGGTCGGCTCTTTCCGTTGCGTCCTCGAGGCTCGCTCCCCGGGCCGCTCGTCGCGCGCAAAACTCAGAATGCTCGGTTGTAAAATGACAGTCTATGCGTGCCCTGTAAAATGAGAATGAAACTCGTCAATTATATATCTCCTGTTTTTCTACTTGAATCAACGCACCCGGATTGCCACGCTCACTCAACCCACAAATCTTGACACCATCATTCGTTCACTTTTATTTCAATAATTTCGATTCTATTTGCTTTTGACGAATCATATTTATTTTGTATATTTAATTAGTATTCACAATTTTTTTTTTGGTTTTATCCGGCTCGAGGCAAACTGTATAATATCAAAAGTGAAAAAAGTAAATGTAATGCTGACCGATCGGCGAGCAACCATGACGATAATCAGAAATAAGAGTTTCTAATAGACATTGAAAAAAAACAATTATTTTTATTTATAAAAGCGTAGCATGCTTTCAAAGTATAAAAAGATACACTTTTATTTACTTTTCTCTTTCGATAAAAAAAATTGAATGGGTGTATTTAAGATATCCAACATCATCATGGATTAATAATTTTTATCTACAATTTTGACTTGTATAGCTGTCAAAATTTTCGCACAATATTTGAACGTCATATTTCAAAGTCAAACGTGGAATTTCTCTTCTTTCACGATCTCCGAATGACTCACGATAAATTTTTACTTTTTCACTCCATTATTTTATATTTCTAAAAAAATGTACTTGCTTTTTTTAAGTCTCTGATGGAGTACCAACTCAATTAAAATAATCAAAGTTTTTCATATGCAATAATTTTAAATATTGCAATAATTTTAAAAATTGAACATGGTAAAAAATAAGTAAATGTAACATGTTCAGTTGAAGAAGTTGCTCTAATTATTTCTTCAATTTATAATTTCATCGAATATCATATTTCAATTTATATTTTTAATATACTTAAAATTAGAAACTCAAGTACAATTCATATGGAAATTTGTTCTCATTCAATTACAAGTTACATTTACAAGAAAAAAACGTCGCGTACATGTATCTGGGAAGCCAATACTAATTATTATTATTATTATTCTCATTCTCCTCATTATTTTTTTACTGCGTTTACCGCTAGCAACTTTTATTGATTTATTTTGAAACTAATCATTTTTTATGCATAGATTATACGTTCGCGGATTGACACGCTCATTTGTCAAAACGTGTCTCACAATGCACTTTACGATGAAATAAACATCAACGACTGATTAGAATGACCGATTAGAGACTTCACATGAGTTCTCAATATTATAGAAGGATAAACGTGAGAGAATGAACAACATGCATGAATGAAAAAAATTATTTTTTTTTCCATTTACAGCTATACGTACATTTATCACAATTTCCTTATAAAATAAACATGCTTGTGAATTTATTTTCTATTTGACTTGCGAGCTAGCGAGCCGGAGAAGAAATTGAGCAAGGAAATTCCCAAGTGCGTTTTCGCACTCGCGTTTTTGTATTAATTTCACGCCCGTAACTGTGAAATCGTTTTTGTATAATCTCAGCAACAATCTCGTCGTGCACCCATGCAAGCGTTTTTTTCCTTGAGGAGTTTTTTGCGAACGAGTCGTCGGATGTATCAAAGTTTTTTTTTCCTTGAGTTTAATTCGTCTCATACAACAAATTGAAATTTTTTTGTTGTGGAATTATCCTCGCTTCTTATGATACATACAAAAACATTGATTTATCTTCAGTAGATTACGATAAAAATACAAAAATAAAGATATAAACCTGAATATGAAATCATAATAATGGATAATTAATTAAGGTAAACAAAATGACATACTTACGTTTTTTTGTTTATGGATTAAAAAAGAATTATGACAATTAAAGTGTAATCAAATTTTCGTAATTTCCATTGGTCTCTTTAATATTGTTTTGAAATTTTTTTTAAACATCAGCTAAAATCTGAATTATAGCACGTGATAAAATCAATGTGCAGTAGATTAAAATTAATTACAGAAATTCATTAATTACTTTGCAATATTCATAATATTACACGCATAAATTATATCGAGCGGAAAACCTGAGATTGCTCTCAATTTCTTCAAAGATGCAATAACCATAAAAAAAAACCGCGTATGGAGTAGATTAATTATTTATTAACAAGTATGTAAAACCACAAGCTGATAAATCCTCGCAGTCAAGTGCAAATATATCAAGCAACATAAAGATTACGGATAAAAAATAGAAAAAAAAGAGAAGGAGAGAGATGAGAAATTGGATGAATCACAAATAATGAATCAGTGAATGACTTCCGGGCAATAAATTTTCTTTTGTTCAAGCTGGAATTGGAACAAATCCGGAGGCGAAAAGTGCAATTATTTTTTCTGAACTCGTGACTTGGGTGTCACACGTTCGATTTTTCCGACACCGAGATGAGAAAAAAAATGCTCCTTTTCATTCGTGATGGAGAATAGTGGAAAAAATGAGAGCCACGTGCAGTTGGACCTCATGCAGCGAGCGTTCCGTTGGCACCCTTTCCCTTTTTTAACTCGATTCGCTGGCCCCTCGTATCACTCAAAACGATCCGTAGGTCTCTATTTAAATCGACTCTTTTGTTCCTCAAAATAATCATCGCCCTGACTCTCCAGGTTTGAAATACTGACACGCGAGGCTTGGAGCAAAATTCTACAAACGACTGTTACGAAATGCAACGTGCAAATGCAATGTATCACATTTCGATACCGGTTATAAGAATTTCATAATTCATGCGATAAGAAACGCAACAGACTTATCTTTTTTATTAAAGTCCGTCAGATTTAGATAACGCGAACATTCAGAATTAAAATGCACGAAGGAGATAAATGTAGTCAGAATAAGATTAAAAACCTTAAATAGATAAATTTTTTTGCGCAATGTTTTTTGTATTAACGGTTTCTGAATCGCAATTGTTTTCGATGAAAAATAAAATCAGTGTCTATAACAGTAAGCGCAATTATGACGAATAAAGACCAGAGTCAGTGTATACAATGAGAATGGAATAAAGAGAAAAATGAAGTTAGTAATGGCTGATTCAACGGGGCAGACGTGGTATTAATTATTTATGTTTGTCCACAAGAGAGTGAGTACCAGGTTGATCATGGAAACGAGACTTGTATTCTATTTATAAGCGTCAGATAAACGGAAAAAAGGCGTCTCGGTGTTTTGTTCTCCCCGAGGGAACCTCCAAACTTCTTTCTCACGTATGAAAACTTTTCGCTTATACGGAATTACATAGCAGAGAAAAAAGTTTATCCTTTGTCTGCTATCCACGTGTCCCACGCTCCGGAGTTTCTCACTACGCTCCTCTGCTACATACTTTATAATTAAAAGCCTCTCAGCTATTTCCAAGAACCAAGAACCGACCTTTACATGCGTTAGATACGAACGTGTACTCTCGTTAGTAATCTACGTCTCTATATTTATATATTGAACGACGCTGTCGATCGATTTCCTTTAAATTTGCTGCAGCCATCAGCTGTTCGTTTTTTCTTCTCTGGTCGAAAAGTCGTGATCCAGAGTTGAGGTAATATTTATGTATGGAAGGATGACTGTACAATTTTTTAAAATTGTTTTATCGGTTGTTACTAAAAAAAATATTTATTCGTATAAATTTTTAGGTTAACGTATATGAAATATGGGCGAAATTAAAAAATAGTGGATATTGAATAAATTCTTTCAAACTCGAGGTAAACTCTCGTATATACTTTATTGAAAAATAGTTTCGCTAACGTTTGTGTTGAATTTTTTTTTCGTTCTGTTGATTATCATATAATGTGAGTTGGTCATGTACGCATCACTGTTAACCAGACGATTAATTGTAACGAGGGTCAGGTTTGCATCAATGAATGGTACAAAGCTGGGATGAATTAAATATATGAATACAGGCTAATTCTGATATATCGTATCGTATTCGTTCGGTATACATGTGTTGAAAGCATCGACGAAAAACGAAGAGCAATTGGAAGTAAAACAAAATATTCAAATATTTTAGTACAAATTTAACAATTAAATATTCTGTGCAATTTTAACTTCTGAAATTAATTTAATTTATTAAATAAAATCATGAGAAAAACGTTCGTGAAAATTTCGAAACTTCAGGAATATAAATTTTTTTAGTATCATAAAAATTTGTATGTACGGTTCTCGACGTTTTATAGGGGTCAAGATATTTATTGTTAAAAATAAAGATTTTTAAATATGAGATCTTATGCTGGGATGTTACGAAAAGTCATAATTTTCAACAATAAAGATCTTCATTTCTACAGGATGAAACGCACTAAAATTTTACACACTTTTTAATATGACATTAAACAATATTTGTACCAAATTTCCAGATATTGTGACGAAATCGATTGTCGCAATATACAACCACATCAACGCCCAACTCTTTTAATGTGGCGAGAAATAAGAAACAGAAGTTGTACGCGTGCACTTTTGAGACTCGAGTGGTCACGTCTAGCAAGCAAAAAGAGTGTCAAATGTCTTATGGTTTTGTGTTTATTCGACGTATTTTAGGTATTATACGCATATTGCGACGCTGACGTTTCATAATCCACATTTTTATGCGTTTCTGCACGATTTGCGTTTCGAATAATCGATCTTCCACATTTTTTTAAAATTTCATACCGATAAAAAATTTTATAAAAAATTGCACTAAGAGAATTGTCAGAAAATGAAATATTAATCGACTCTGAACTTTTGTAAGTACGATATTTACAAACATTGTAAAGCCAAGTCCAGTGATATTATTCCATACTAATTAAAAGCAGCGATCATCTTTCATTTCTGCAGCTCGAGTATGAATCATTGAATCGCACACTCGTGATTAAAACAAAAATATAGTACTATACTTGGATCGAGTTTCGAAATTGCAACGGCCTATAAAGACTTGTCCTCACGTATATAAATCTGAGACACATTTACACATATTTACCGAGCAAAGATTATAATGTAGTACAAAAGTTTTGTCGCGAGATTTTATTCTCGAAAAACAGTTTCGATTTTATCCTCTTTCCAGCCCTCTTCTCTTTTCCTTCTGCAATAATTATCGTCAATGAAACATTTTCCCTTTGTACGTTCTTGTTACGAGCAATTTACTTCCCTGGGAATTATCTTGAACTTTGAGCCTCAGCTCTTTTCTTCTTCTACTTTTTTTTATGACTTCCTATTTCCTTGAGGATAATTATTCCCGAGTGTGCACTTCGGAAAGGAAACTCGATGCGCTCTCACAAAAATTGAACAAAAACGCCTGCATCGACAAAATTGCAATTCCATAGTGAATAAAATAATGAAATACGATACGGACAGACTGATAGCTTGAGAGGAATAAATAGATTGGCGAAAAAATGACCACGAAAATAAACAATTTATCAAAAACTTCTTCCAGTCATGGAGAGATTTCCTGCTCTCTTGATTGTCGCACATGAGTGGGCTGCTTCCAACTAGTGAATCATCCATGAAATTTCTCTCTCTATCTTGCTTCTTGAATAAATACGAGATAAATAAAGAGCGTTCCCCTTACAAAAATTTGATACATTTTTTTTACACGCTATTCTGAAATTTGATTGATTCATTCATTATACGCTATATTTAAATTTCGTACATTTTTCATATGTAAATTCACAATTCTTGTAAGTGAGATTTTTTCGTCGACCCTCATAAGGAACGAACTGACGAAAAAAAAAGTTTCATGAAAATTGAAAGAATAAGTAAACGAAGTTTTATTGATTTTTTAATGTTGAATCAATAACAAATAAATGAATATTGCTTACAAATATTTAATAAATTTTTTCCACGCATTATCCTCAAATTTTGTCCCCAATAGTAATTTTACAACTTTTACATTTACACTTAACTTTTTTTATAGGTAAAGATTTTTTTAATTGTAGAGTTCCATAAAAAAATAATTGAAGAAGAAAAAAATGAAATAAATAAAAAATTGAAAAAAGAAGAATGGGAAGACGAAGTGCATCGTCTCAAGTCACATTTATCGCGATGGCCTGATTTTTGCATGGACGGCTCTCTTAAATCCCATGTAATTCTCAGCGTCATTCTTTAAGGTCATACTAATTGTCCCTGAGCCATAGCATACTTTATGTCGCGAATATATCGTGAATGACGTAACGAGAAAATCTCGACGCAAACTTTTCGTTACGAAGAAAATGTTCACGTATGTCTTCTATGTCAAGAATGTTTAATATCTCTATGCATCTATTTTTTTAATTTTATCCTGTAACTATATAAAAAGAATTCTCGGTTCAAAAATTTTTCCTTCCGAAGGAGAGAGGAAACTGATAACAATAATTCTATCCTGTCTTGCACAGGAATCCGGAAAGAATAATATATTTTAAAGGATAAAAGAATTATATTGTCTGCATTCGAAGATCGAAGGATCCTCTCACGTGAGAAAGCACGAGGAATGCATGACAAATGAGTGAGCAATTGTAACACGAGGATTATTTTCACATAGAATTATATCTATATCCATTCAGCTATGTATATGTATATTTGTGAATATACAGAGTGCCTCCGAAGTCGATTTCAAAATCTGGAGAATTTAATTTGCAAGAAAAATGCGAGTGGAAAGTATCGAGTCATTTTTAGATTCGTCGAACACGTGATGAGTTACGGAAAATTCGATGCAGTCAGATCGAAAGTACGAGCGTTACGTGACTGAGTTCATTCATCGTTTAATTTGCTACCTTTCAAAGATCCTCGACATCATGTTAATTTTTGAATTAATATCGTGTGGAAAAATAATTTTATAAGCTCGCAAAATTTTTGTTTTTTGATCGCATACATTCGAATAGATTATAATTAATTTCATTTCATAATTGGAAATTAATTAATATTCATAATAATCAATTCATAAATTTGATTGAAAATTTTCTGCATCTTCTTCTGACAATTTTGAATAAATTTTATCTTACAACTCAATGAATTATATCATAAGGGTACAGCGAACATAAAAAATATAAAACAAGGTAAATACTGTATCAATAAATTAGAAAAAGTTAAAAAAAATCGATACCAAGTAAAAGAGGAAAGGGAAACAATTTTTGCAATTTTTTTATCGTTCGTTAGACGGCGTTACGATAAGAATTCTTGATAAGCGATCGTAGTTTAGTTACACTCGCAGTAACGAATCGGACGCTACACGAAAAATTTTCCTCGCCGTGTCGTGTCAACGTTTAATTATCCAAAATTATAAATCAGTGGAAAATTCAATAACAAAATGGAGATACTAAATATGCCAAAGTGGGACGTCATTGAGGAGTATTTTAAAGATTTTCCCAACTTCTGCAAATTAGTGAGTTGAAAGACGATTGATCAATGAGATAATCTTCGTAGATAATTTTCGTTGATGGGAATCATTTGATAATCCATTATCCAAAATATTTATTTCGATGAAGCTCTGTCAACTTTGCTATCGAAAAAGTATGATCGAGGTTTGGTGATTTTCGCAGACTTGCAGAAAGAGACAATAAAACTTCTCGGAAAATGTGAATTTTTTTAAATGCCAGATTATCTTCGACGAACGTTGGAAAGGATAGCTGATAACGCCCACGTCTCGTCGCTAAATAATTGGAGTTTTTCCTGCTGCTGAGTGATAAACCGATTTTATTCCATTTAATTTTTTAAAATGAGTCGAAAAAATAGTCAAACAAATAAATTATTTTAGGTACAAAATAATCCATAAAAATAAATTAAACAAAAATTTATCGTCAATATGGATTACTGTTTCTGTAGAATAAATTTTTGAGATGTATAAATGTATTTTATTAATCATGATAAATAATTATTTATCATCATTACTAATCGATTATAATCGAACATGAGAACATTAATTGCAATTTTCAACTATATGGTATAAGTTTAATTAATTACACGACATTTTTTTTCATTAGAAAGGTATATTTACTTACCTCAAAAGGAAGTGTGTAAGATAAAAAAATAGTGACAGTTCAAAAATATAATAATACAAAAACAAGACAATTTTTTGTTCTATATCGTTTAGCGATGAGATAACAGTGCACCGAATATTTCGTTGCGTGTCAGTCGTCAAAATTAAAAATATATGTATGTCGAGACACTCGGTAGAATCTCGTGACCGAGTCTATATTTTTTCGAAATGTCAAAAGTATTTTCTTCTGCCACTAGTCATTGAAGTTGCTGAAGTACTTTTGACAATAAAAACTCTAAAATAAGAAAATTAATAGGAGAGAAAAATATTGAAATGTGGTGTATTTAATTATTTTTCAAAAAAAAAAATAATGGTGTTAAATAAACTTAAAAAATGAATTAGAGACTGATTGCATGTTGATTTTTTTGATGAAATATCAAATATTGATAAATCTTTTCAGATCGATGAGAATGGGGATGGATTTATCGATCTGGCGGAATTACGAAGCGCGTTGGACGTGTGCGGATTCAAGATGCCGGGTTACAAGGTGCGTCAGATGATCGAGGAATACGACGACACGAAGAGATTTCAGCACAAGGGCCGGCTCTCGTTCGATGAGTTCGAGAAGCTGTGCAAAGAGCTCAAAGCGAACGAGCTCGGCTCAACTTTCAAGGCAGTTGTCTCGAAAAAGGAAAATCTCGAGACACTCGGAGGAATATCCGAGGCATCCAGCGAGGGCACGACTCATTCCGTTCGTCTTGAAGAGCAGTTGGCGTTCAGTGACTGGATAAACACGAATCTCGGTCACGATCCTGATCTCAAGCATCTTCTTCCGATAGACCCCGAGGGAAAAACCCTCTATGACAAAGTCAAAGATGGTATACTTTTGTGGTAAGTTATTTATTAAATTATTTATTTATTTATTTTTGTAAACTTCCTGGTCGTTTAACATCGATGTACGTTGTTGACATAATTGACAATAATTATTGTTGACAAGAGTTGAAATACTTTAAAGTACTTTATCTTTGAGCTAATGCCTAGCTTCGTCTAATTTAGATAAAGTTGTTTGGAGATACGTGAACTTGATCTTGATGACATAATTGTAACCGTACGATGAAACTGACCAATATTTTTTTGTGAAATCCAAAAGGGAATATTGGAATTTTAACAGCTGTCATTGATTCTAATTTAAAAAAGCAACTTTCGATCAAAGAAACCGCAAAAGAGCTCGCCTCTAAATAGTTCGTTTACTTGACGTCTCACCCGATTAAAATCACGTCATCGCGAACTAATCAGGATCTCAGAAAAGTAATGGCAAAAAGATCAACGTCCCACCAATCAATTTCATATAAATTAGATTGGATTTATCTTCCATTCCAACACTATTTAGTCTCACCCACACGTATCAGCTGACCCGATTACAACTACGAGGGTCAGAGTTTGAAGATAAATTAAAAGTCATATGAAAGATTTAGACTTGAAAAAATTAGAGATTGGTCAAGTATGGGAGTTTTTACTGTACTCGTACTATACGCATACTCGATCCAGGAAGACTATATCAGCATCGAGTAATTCTATTGTTCAGTATTTGGCATTATACGTGACGATAATTGATAGTACATAATTAATCATTCAAGTAGGAATAAGCTTATGATACGATTCTAACGTGGTCTGTTTTTATTTAAATTTCAGCAAGATAATAAATCACTCGTGTCCGGACACGATAGACGAGAGGACTATAAATAAAAAAAATCTGACGTTGTACAAGAGGCACGAGAATCTGACACTGGCATTGTCATCGGCACAGGCAATCGGTTGCAACATAGTAAACATCGACGCGCACGATCTGACAAAGGGAAGTCCGCACTTGGTTCTCGGTCTCCTCTGGCAGATCATAAGAATCGGACTGTTCAATCAAATAACATTGGAGAACTGTCCAGGATTGGCGACTCTGTTGCAAGATGGAGAGAGGATCGAGGATTTGCTCAAATTGTCCCCCGAAGCGATTTTGTTACGTTGGGTCAATTATCATCTTGAGCACGCTGGAATCGCGAGACGATGTAACAACTTCCAGTCTGACATTACGGATTCGGAGATTTATTCTCACTTGATAAAGCAGATTGCTCCGGGCGAGACGAACGTTAGCTTGGAAGCCCTGATGGAGCCTAATCACACAACGAGAGCCGAAATAATGCTTCAGCAAGCTTCAAAATTGGGCTGCAGAAGTTTCGTTACCCCGAACGACGTTGTTAATGGAATTTACAAGCTCAATCTCGCGTTCGTTGCGAACATGTTCAACAATTATCCTGGTTTGGACAAGCCGGAAGCGAACATCGAGGGTCTCGAATCGATCGAGGAAACGCGAGAGGAAAAAACATACAGAAACTGGATGAACTCGATGGGAGTGGCGCCTCACGTAAATTGGCTCTATTCAGATTTAGCTGACGGTCTTGTTATTTTTCAACTTTGCGACATAATAAAGCCTGGAACGGTCAAGTGGTCGAGAGTCCACAAGAACTTTTCGAAATTGCGGAAATTCATGGAAAAACTAGAGAATTGCAATTACGCGGTCGAGCTTGGCAAACAGATGAATTTTTCGCTCGTTGGAATTGCTGGACAAGATATCAATGATGGAAATGCGACCCTCACTCTCGCTCTCATTTGGCAACTGATGAGATCTTACACGCTCTCGTTGCTGACGTCTCTGGCTGCAACTCCGGGAAGTCGCGAGGTCGACAAAGAGATCGTTCGGTGGGTCAACTCAAAACTTCAGGCTGCTGGTAAGACGAGCAGCATCAAAGGATTCCAGGATTACGCGATCGCCGATGGGAAGCCCCTTCTCGATTTAATCGATGCTATCAAACCTGGCACCGTCAACTACGATCTCGTCAAATCAGGAGGCACCGAATCCGTACGCTCATTTCTTCTTATGCTTATTTATTATTTTCATATATTCAATTATAATTCAGTCTTTTAAAAATGGATTATTTTTTTAGGACAATTTGGACAACGCAAAGTACGCGATTTCTCTGGCGAGGAAATGCGGAGCGAGGGTGTACGCTCTTCCCGAGGACATTACGGAAGTAAAGCACAAAATGGTTATGACCGTATTCGCCTGTCTAATGGCGATGGATTACATTCCGAATATGGACTCGATCAAACAGAATAACGTTAATAACGTCAATAACGTCAATCAAGTCAATAACATCAACAATGGACAATAATGTATAATATTTTACGCGAACCCTTCATACTATAGTTCGTTTCGTTAATAATTGCTATACCTTCTATTATTCTCGACACTCTTCTCAATTTTCTTACTTTTTCCACTAGATCTTTTTTCTCACAATTTTTTACTCGTTGCTTTATTCGTTGTTTCATGGGAATTAATTTTTTTCTGAGCATGAATTCCATTGTTTACTCAAAATTTCTGAAACTTGGGTCCTCGGCTCCTAGAAAAAATTATAGAGATTGAAAATGACAGTACTATCGTAAAAGAAATCAAAAGAATTTTTTGAGAAAGAGTGTGGTCATTTAAAATGACCATCGTTGAGGATTACTTTGATCAATCATGTTGGTGTGTCACCCAAAAAATTGTATATTTATATAAAGGTAAATTTTCATAAGCTAGCTTATTTTGATAAGCAACGCGCGAAAGTCTGATTTGATGGACTCCGTAGCTTACACGTGATTTATTTTCGCAATATTTTTCTTTTTTTTCTCACGGTCCCCATTTTGCGAACATTCCACATTTCTATGATCAAGCTTATCAATTAGTGTATAATTTTTTTTTAACTTATACACCCGCATAACGGCCTTTTTTATAGAGAATATTTACGAATTTACGATCTACAGACGAAGTAATTATTTTTTGACATTTTGCTACGAGTCGATAGCTGAAACGGTCTTCTTTCTTCAAGAGGGACTCGAGAGAATATATTATTTTTTCTTCCTCTTTTTGTTCTTGTTCTTTTGTTCGTGTGCTCGTTGATTGATCGCGATAATCGTAAATACATCACACTTCACGGATCAACGCGCACAGTTTAGGTATTATTAATTGTGCCATGAAAATGAAAGTTGCGTATACATTGAATAACATTTTTTTTTAATTAAAAAATATATAACACGGGTCGTTAAATTGTGCAAACTCACATAAGTTTTCTCGCCCTGGTGTGAGTTGCTCTTGCTTTTTTTTACAATCGCTAGAGCATAGGCCATGAAGTAATAATAGTTCGAATCACAAATTATCAATTATGTATCTTCGAATCACGAAGACTTTTGAGAATTTTTGGTAATCATGAGGGATACTCGAAAATGTTTTAATCATGAGGAATTTCCAGTATTTTTTAAACCGTTGAGGAGGTACCGTCATATGGGGGCGTATTTATATGGGCACTCGAAAAAAACTGAAAACATAATAAGAATAGGATGAGAGGAAAATATTTACTTACCTTATACTTACTTTGTATCTTCATGTCATCGACTGAAATTTTTGGAATTTTATTCGTTATAGTAAAATTATTTTTATTAAGTTTTTTGGTTGAACAAATCTGTTAGGAAAATATCTCATAAAGTATTTCGAAAATGCTATTACTCTTATGAGATTCACCTGCAAAATGTTCTCCATTCAAAGTCTCTTTTTTTGTTTCAAAGTATTAGAGTATGATGCATAAATCAAGAGTGTGAGATTTTTCCCATGTGATCCGTAATACTAATGGTGAAATCTTGACTGAAGGCGAATAAATTTCTTTCAAATAATGAGTAATCGAGCTTGAAACTAGAAGAACATGAATTATAGTTCTCTATTACGAAATTATAAAAATAATCAATTTTGAAAGTATACAAAAAATTTTTCGACGGTACCTCCTTGAATATTCTCATTCAAGATGCATATTCCATTCGAACTGTTGTCACCTCGAATTATGATAGGAATGAAAAGAGTGACGATAGAAAAAATAACGAACGAGTGAGACTGTCTAACATTAATTTCTAATTTTTTATAACGATTTCAACGATCGTAATGCATCAATGTGCACGAAAACATATACACAATATACAGTAAGAAGAAGACACGATAACCAGCATTCCTCTCGTATCTTGCGATAAATAATTTACACGCGAATTTATACACGAAAATTTCTACGAATCTTGTGAAAGAAAAAAGCGAAAAAAAAGACAAAACGAAAAAGACAGTCGTATGACACTTTGAGTGGTCAGAATGGATTTTAACAAAATCAACCGTTCCTACCGGTATGCCTGGGGTATTTGCAATTTTACAATTCAAGTTGAATAACTCGTAAAACGAGAAAGATGGAAGGTGAAAGAGAATGAGTGATGAAGCTATGCCGAAAGGGTAAACAATGTGTACGTGGGCTAAAAGTCATTTTGATAAGTAGATAAAACTACATTTAACTATACATGTATATTATATAAATATATATAGTATATATATTGTATTATTATTATTAGTATAATTTAAAAGAAATATGTTCGCCGTTGTCTGATATGTGGCCGATTTAGAACTTTCGATATAATCAGAAAGAGGAGACGTAAGTTTCGATCCACGAGAATTTTGAGAAAACGTAACTGGTATAAAAGAAAACATACGTACTATTGCGACACCGAGGAGAAATGATGTACATGATCATAGCCCTAATTATTCATTTTTATAGATGTAATTCATAATTTAAATAAAGAAAATGAAAATTTGAGACACTCCATTTTTTATATTTAATTTTTTAATTCTATTTTAATTAAACAATTTTACAAGTACTTGGAGAGGTATTTATATTAATCCTATTGCAAAATTTATTATATTACTTTTTTACACATGTACAAAATATTTTTTTAAATATTGTGATTTGAACAATAATCTGAGGACACTTCGAGACTTTATAATAAAAAATAATCTCTAAGTAGTACACGATTGATAAATATGAACATTGTGACAAATATCTTAAATGTTAGACAGTAAATTTTGTAAAAATTGTGAAAGTTATGTAATATTAGTTATCTCAACATCGTGTAAATTTGATGGAACTTGAGATAAAGTTTCAACAATATTTGCCTTTGAGGAGACAAAAATATTGTAGATCAGATGATTATCGTACACTCAAAAATAGAGGTGTAACTATCTGAGGGTCAGATAGTACAAAGTCTTTTTTCGTAGTATTTGCGAGAGGTTTAATGAAACGTGACTACGATGCTGGGACGTATATGTCGTTCAGGCCGATGGAAACCGTGATTTCATCTCTCGTGATAAATTTCGTGTTGCGCCAGTTGAGAGTACCCTCGGTAACACCAGTGGAGGTGAACTTCTCGTTTGTCATTTTTATTCTGCTCATTGATGACGTCTGCACAGAGAAAAATTTACATTTTATCAATAACATCGTCAGTTGCCTTCATGATCATTAGTTCAGGAGAAAATTTTTTTACGTGTAGCGAGTGATTCAGAACTTTGTCATGACTGAATAATTAATTTTGATGAGAAGAATTTATTTGTAGTTTTATTAGGAAAGTTGATAAGTTCTGAAGATTTTTACAAGTGAGTAAAAAACGTGTTATAGATGCTTTTTATAGAAATCTTTTAAAATTTTTTTGTGCAACATTCTGTAGAACTTTTATTATTTTCAAATTTAAAATATTTTGTGCAAAATCGAAATTTTTAACACGAGCTTCTATTTTGATATTTTAATTCTTGAACGATATCTCTTCAAATTTCTATGATGCCAAATAAAGTTCTCTCAGAAATTGGCAATCTTTGGGAGATTTACTTGAAGTTTTTCCAACAATTATTTAACCATAAATCAAATTACGTACACATTGTACACATGCAAAAAAAATTGATAGTCTGAATGGACCCATTGACTTTATTCTTTCCAATCAGAATAAATTCTTTCGTTATTTTTCTGGTGATGATAAATGATCAAAGCTTTTTCATAAAATGAATTTCTTTGTTGCTCAGACTATGAATTCAATGACTATCCATTCGAACCGCTTTATCCTGTACTAATAAAAAAATAGGATTGAATAAAAAAACGACCACATTGGGGAAGAGTTTGCTGCCGTGGAGGAGATCGTTGTCGCCCGTGCTGCCGAAAAAATATTCTTCCAAGCGTTTACAATTGGGAATATCCTTGGTGCGATTGACCTCGAGGATCCACAAAGAGGTCTCATCGAACTCATCAGGATGCGACATGAGCTTGAAAAATCCGTCCTCGAGTTTTCTCGGTTCGTTCGAGGCAATCGGACGAAAATTGGCCCACGTCTTGACCGGACAATCATCGAGGATCGTGATGGTCTCGAGTCGGGACGAGCCTCGTCGTTCTCCATCGAAATCGACGTCCACCCTGAGCTGATCGACGATTTTTTGTATCATCCGTAACGTCCGCTCGGACTTGTCGTTGCACGACGAGATCTTGACCCCGGTCTCGTCGAACTCCAGAAGAAATTTCTCATCCGTGATGTTGCTCGGTACGTTATCGATACTGGAATCCGCTGGTAAAATAGCGATCATCGATTCATTCAGAGCACTCTGCTCGTGAGTCATTTTCGTCCCTTTGAAGCAACACCAAAGACTTATTGGATCTGGAGTACACGACATTTTCGATGTAAGCTTGTAACTCGTGATGAGGTTCATCTCTAATTTCGCGATCGAGTTTACCTCCACGTCGAAGATGAACGTTGGCTTGTAATCAAAGCGACCTGACGGGACGACCAGGTCGACCGCTGAAATCCAAAGAATTTGGCCAGAAAAATTACGATTGTCATATTAAAATAAATGACAATCATAATTTCGACAGTTTCTATGTTAAAATACATGCAAAATTGAAATTTAAAAAAATTTTAATTTCACTCATTCCAATTTCTAATTTAGTCAATTAAATAATAATTGATAAGTACCTTTGGCAATTTTTTTAAGCGGACATGCATTTTCTTTCAGAATTTCAAAGCAATTGAAAAAGTGAATATTTTGATGATGTCTATAAATTGAAAGGAAATTTTCTTTCATTTCCAGCACTACAATTACTACGTCGGGAGTAATTCTGAATGAAAATCTAGACCCGTATGAGTATAGCGTAACGTATGCGATATGCGGAGGGATGCGAACAAACCGAGAAGATACGGTATGACGAAAAACTTCATGACTTGGCGCGGCGGCGTCACGTGTGTACCAAGTCCGTTAAAAACTTGCCTCTGGCTCCTACACGTAGCTTGCTTTTATAAGATACGCGTCTCTCGCGGTTTATCTCGTGGCTCCAATCATCTCTATTTGACGTGCAACTGCGACAACTGGCCGTGCGATACTCCCGTATTTTTCGAATTGTCACGTGGCGTAATTCGACCGATGAACGAACGAAGCGACTCTATTTTGTTCACCGAACGAGCCTACAGGCTTTTCCACTCTCAGCAACACAATTTCATCAAAACGTTTTCGAAAAATTTCCATCTTAAACGAACCATTGTCAAATTTACATGTTTAAATTTTAATTACATTTTTTATTTATATGTACGTTTTACATATTAACAGATGAATTTTAAAAATTCTATATTTTGGAATGTGTTGTATTTTGAATTTTTTATATTGAATGAATGTGAAGGCATAAGAATTGGAGATTTGTCAGATCACGTTTAGTTTTTGTGGACCTCTCTATACTCAGAAAAATATTTTGCTTACGAAAATAAATGTGTTTGTGATTCAATGAAATTTGTTATTGGAGTACTCAAGGGGATATTTTTTAAGTAGAATAGCCCAATTAATATTTCTTGAAGTATTTGGAGAATTCAGATGAAATTTTGTCAAAAACATCATTACTGAGTCAATTGAAGACGTTTTTGAGCAGAAAATTATCAAAAAATAATTTCAATAAATCCAGTATGATAAAATGGAGCAAATTTTTCTCTGAGTGTGTTATTGCAATTTCACGTCTTCCTCGAATATCCTGTACATGTTGTGTATGCGCAACAATGCGACCCAGAGGTATACGTATTATGAGCAACAATTTTGTAATCTGTAGATGTATGACGATTTTACTGAACGCTCCTCATTTTCAATTCATAACGTTTGTCCTTCGTACCAAAATGAACGATGATTGGCTCCAGAGAGAGGGACACAGCGAATTAAAACTAAAAACCCTCAAAGCGGAAGTCGATTCGTTTGTGGTTTGTTTTTGTCGTAGGAACTGCATATTATTTTTGAAAACTCGAAAAAAATTATTAAATCAAAAGTTCTTGCACGTGCAGATTCAAACAACAATGTCGAATTGATCATAATGCTTCACAAGAGTAAAGTCAAATTGCTAATAAAGTAATTCGAGTTAAATCTTAAATGCAAAATGAGTTTTGGAAAAATTCGATTGAATCCATCTAAAACGATGACTAAGCTCTGCGTTTTAAACAAAAATGACCCGACTGAGTTCTCATATAAAATGGGCTTTCAACATTGCGTTGATCTCATAAGCGTACGAAAGACGAAGTAGCAAAAATGTTTTACTGGCTCATTCCGTACCTTGGTAGATTACTACAAAATAATAATATTAATTTTAAATTCATTCATAATCACAATTAGTTTACTATTATTTAAAATGCATTATAATTAAATTTCTAGAGTATTTTTCATGCAAAATTATCATCATCACAATAATATCTTGTATTTTTATAATTTTCTTAAAATATAAAATTGTATGTTGTAAACAGTGGCATACAACGTGAGCGAGTCGACGAACTGGAAAGATGGACCTGTCCATTGGTTCGCGTCCGAAGTCAATACAAGATTGACTCTGGATACTGAGAAAAGATTTATAGACATGTTCCTGATTTTCGCATGTCAGCCTGTGGACATAAGTACGATTGAGTGTGAGATAAAAAATGCGACCAGCGAAAATTACATAACTTTCCCAAACAACAGAACACAGATCAGACCAAAAATCAAATGGACCTACGACGAGTTGTTAATCCCCGTCAGGTTCAACGTAAACTTCGACAAAAATGGCGTGGCAAAAGTCAATTTTCCAAAACCGATCGATTATTATCGGAAAATGGTAGTTCGTTCGATTTTCGAAAGTTTGAACATCGGTATCGATCTGACAGGAAAAAAATATGGGAATTACACTCAAATGGAAGAATCGATATACGGAAATTGCACTGCGAATTTCAGCGTGCAAAAAAATCCGAGAAGACCCAGAGACACTCCGATGATACCCAATCCTGCTGTGACGAGAATGAGCTTTCATCCATTCTCCACCGAATTGTTAGAGAATGAAACGATCGCTATTATTAAGGAGAGAAAAATGGATAGTTGCCATAATAAAACGCCCTATCTCTTCGGATATGATGATTATCATGAACTAGAGGATAAGGTCAGCTGCAAATCAGACATTGTGAGTATTGTTAACGTATCAATAAACACATCAGTCGTTCCTGTCAAGGTGGTTGTATCGCCAAAGTCGATTTCATCAGAATTTGTTGGAATTTTACACAGATGTTCGCGAATATCATTCGAAAACGTGTGCAAAATTTGTATGAGTTCTACCGTGTAGAAAGAGAGATACGTATTTTTGAAAATTTCAGTTTTTCGTGATCTTCTGTAAGAATCCATGTTTTTTGCACACGTTTTCGTATGATATTCGCGAACATCTGTGTAAAATTTTAACAAATTCTGACGAAAAACAAATTTTTTATGAGTTTGCCTTTACTTAAGACCAATAGAAACCAAAAGTTACTAGATTTCGGAAATAACATATTTAAATTACGAGGGGTCAGCGCGGGTGAAAATTTTTCTCTACAGATTTCTCCCTCAATATTGTAAAAATCAGCTCAAAAAAGAGGTGATACATTCTTTTCGATCCACAGAACGGATGAACGGTCCAATTTTTTATGATAAATAATTTATTAATTGATAAATCCGTAATTTACGAAATCTGGGTGGTCATCACGTGATTTCCATTGCCCTTAACACGGGGAAAAACTTTTGATCGTGACTGTCGCGATATAACCACCTTAATGCTGAGCATTATAAGGAACTATAAAATAATTCGTGAATTCTTTATTTAAAATAAAATTTTGGATTTTAAAATAGGAAAATAGTAGATTTTTTTTCTTAAAAATACATATTATAATACTATTTTCTGCTTCTAGGGAATTTCGCTAAATGCGTTCTATATGGGTCGCAATCGATTCAACGTTTACCTAGAGAATCACGGGTCTATGAAAATAGGAACGAAGGATACAAACAGCAACACCAAAAAGATATCAGGGAAAGTGTTCGAAACAATAAAATTCGCATTAGTCACGATCAACGATGTAAAAGATGATCTGCCCTTTTGAATCGACTTGAAGAATTTTCTTTATAATGACTCGTTTAAGATAATTATGGACTAATAACTATTTTTAATATTGTATAGAATGTATCTTCAAGGAAAAATTGAAAAAGATACTTTTGGCGATTTCGATTTTAGATTATAGGATTTTTATTACTCATATTTTTCATATTTTTTAAATAGTGTATATTAAGAAATTTGTCGTTTTACTGTAGCGTTTATTATATAAAAATTGAAGTTAAAGATAAAATATTGACAGTCGAAATTATTTTGAAATTACTCGTTAATTTTCCAACAAAAAGTGTTAAAAACGTTAGACTTGAGAAATTGAGTAAAACATTGGATGCCTGACGTTTCTCATGATTGCACTCAACTCCGAGATTCTGAAACTTGAGATGCTAATTGTAAGCTCACATGTGCATGTGAACGCATTTTGACACGACAACTGAAAACATTTTTTTTTGCTTATTCGGTGTTGTGATGCCATATCATTTCTTTTAATGTAATTAGTAGAGCGAAAGTCAGATTTTCTTTTCAATGTTTTCTCCAATAATAATATTCTTTGGGAAATTTCCAAGTTTTATTCATTCTATCTCGTTTTGGATCCTCCAATACAACAAACCTCCTAAATATTATTAAGAATACTTTCACAGTGGATGGATTTATACAGATCGATACTAATTACCTATATATTATTTACAAATGTAATATTTACATGATTCGGTACAATTATTTTGCATCTTTTATATAAATATGAATAAACGTGATACTATATTTATATGAAACTAAAAGTGGACTCATTTGAAGTTTTTGTATTCGTAGCAACTGCATATCACTGTTTAAATTCAAAAAATTGAAAAAATGTATACAATATGTACAAATCCAGCAGGTTGTTCATAATTCTCGAATTGATCGTAATGTTTCACGAGACTATATGAATAAAGTCCAATTGCTAATAGAGCTGTTCGAGTTAAATCTTAAATACAAAATGAGTTTTTGAGAAATTCGATTGAATCCATCTAAAACGATGACTAAGCTCCGCGTTTTAAACAAAAACGACACGACTGAGTTCTCATATAAGATGAGCTTTCAGCATCGCGTTGAGCTCATAAGCGTACCAAAGACGAAGCAGTCAAAATGTTTTACTGGCTCATTCCGTACCTTGGTAATTTACTCCAAAATAATAACCTTAATTTTCAATTTATTTTTAATCAGAATTATTTTATTATTATTTCAAATCCATCATAACTAAATTTTGAGTGTTTTTTTCATGCACCATTATCATAATCACAATAAACTTGTAATTTTATAATTTTCTTCAAATATAAAATTTAATGTTGAAAACAGTGGCATACGACGTGAGCGATTCGAGGAACTGGAAAAATGGACCTGTCCATTTGTTCGAATCCGAAGTCACTACAAGTTTGACGCTGGAGACTGAGAAAATGTTTACGGACATGTGGCTCATTTTTGCCTGTCAGCCCGTGAATATGAGTTCGATCGAGTGTGAGATAAAAAATTCGACTATCGATAATTATACGACTTTACCAAACAACATGACACAGATCAGAACGGAGAACAAATCAATCCACGACGCGATACATTTCGTGAAGTTCAATGTCAACTTCAACAAAAGTGGCATCGCACAAGTCAGTTTTCCAGAACCACACGGCTATTACCGGGAAATGATAGTTCGTGCGATTTTCGAAAGTTTAAACATCGGCATCGATCTAACAGGAAAAAAATATGGGGCTTACACTCAAATGGAGAATTCGATGTACGGAAATTGCACTGCAAATTTCGACGTGAAAAAACTTGCGAAAAAACACACAGACGTTCCAATGTTACCCAATCCTGCTGTGACGACGATGAGCTTTCATCCATTCCAAACCGAATTGACAGATATTGAGTCAATCGTTATTGTTAAGGAGAGAAAAATGGGTAGTTGCCATAAAAAAGTGCCTTATCTATTCGGATCTGATGAGTTTGGTGAACGAGAGCCTAAAGTCAATTACGAATCAGACATTGTGAGTATTTAAATTTTTTTAAATTATTTTTTTTATAATTTTTAAATTAATTTATTTTTAAAACGTATCAATAGACACAGTCGTATTTTAATGCTCAGAATTAAAAGAAACTATGAAATAAAAGTGAATTCTTTATTCAAAATATGTAGAATTTTAGGCTTGAAAGTAAATAGGAAAACAAGTAGATCAATATTATGATATTTATTTATAATGATATTATTTTCTACTCCTAGGAAATTTCGCAAAGTTCATTCTATATCGGTCGCAATCGATTCAATGCTTACCTAGAGAATCACGGTACTATGAAAATGGGAAAGAAGGATACAAAAAGCAACACTAAAAAGGTATCGGGGAAAGTGCGCGAAACGATAAGATTCTCGTTAGTCATGATCGACGATGCAACAAAAGATCTGCCCGTGTGAATCGACTTGAAGAATTTTGTTAATAATGACACGCTTACAATGATGACGGACCAATAATTATCTCCAATAATGTGTAGAATTTTATATTTAAGAAAAAATTGAAAAAGGTGCTTCTGGATATTTCGATGTAAAATTGGCATTTATTGCTCATATTTTTCATATTTTGTAAATAATATTAAGAAATTCGACGTTTTGCTGCAGAATTTATTGTCATAAAATTGAAATTAAAGATAAAATATTGTCAGTCGAAGTTATTTTGTAATTACTCGTTAATTTTCCAACTAAAAGTGTTACGAACTTTAGATTTGACAGATTGAGATTTTCTTTTCAATGTTTTCTCCAATAATAATATTCTTTGGGAAATTTTCGAGTTTTATTCATTTTATCTCGTTTTGGATCCAATACAACAAGCCTCCTAAATATTGTTAAGGATACTTTCACAGTGGATGGATTTATGCAGATCGGTACTACTTATATATTATTTACATATGTAATATCTACATGATTCGATACAATTATTTTGCATCTTTTATATAAATATGAATAAAAATGTTATTATGTTGATATAAAAATAGAAATGAACTCATTTGAGGTTTGATTTTTCCGTAAGAACTGCATAACATTGTTTAAATTCGAAAAAAATTGAAAAAAATCATACATGTACAGACTCAGCAGGTTGTCCACAATTGTCGAATTGATCATAATGTTTCACGAGACTATATGTATAAAGCCAAATTGCTAATAGAGCAGTTCGAATTAAATCTTAAATACAAAATGAGTTTTTGAGAAATTCGATTGAATCCATCTAAAACGATGACTAAGCTCTCCGTTTTAAACAAAAACGACACGACCGAGTTCTCATATAAAATGAGCTTTCAGCATTGCGTTGATCATAAGCGTACGAAAGACGAAGCAGTCAAAATGTTTTACTGGCTTATTCCATATTTTGGTAATTTACTCTAAAATAATAATACTAATCTTAAATTCATTCATAATCAGAATTATTTTACCATTATTTAAAAAGCATTATAATTAAATTTTGAACGTATTCTCCATGCACAATTATCACAATCACAATAAAATCTTGTATTTTTATAATTTTCGTAAAATATAAAATTTGATGTTGGAAACAGTGGCATACAACGTGAGCCAGTCGACGAATTGGAAAAATGGACCTGTCCATTTGTTCGAATCCGAGGTCACTTCAAGTTTGACGCTGGACACTGAGAAAGTGGTTTCGGACATGTGGCTGATTTTCGCCTGTCAGCCCGTGAATATGAGTTCGATCGAGTGCGAGATAAAAAATTCTACTATCGATACTTATATGACCTTACCAAACAAGAAGACACAGTTAAGAACACAGAACAAATCAGTTCATGAGGGGATAAACTTCGTCAAGTTCAACGTCAACTTCAACAAAATTGGAATCACAGAGATCAATTTTCCGAAACCGTACGGCTACTATCGGGAAATGATAGTTCGTGCGATTTTCGAAAGTTTGAACATCGGCATCGATTTAGCAGGAAAAAAATACGATAATTACACTCTAATGGAGAATTCGATGTACGGAAATTGCACTACGAATTTCGACTTGCGAAGACTTGGGAGAAAACGCACAGATGTTCCAATGTTACCCAATCCTGCTGTGACGAGGATGAGTTTTCATCCATTCCCGACCGAATTGACAGATATTGAATCAATCGTTATTGTTAAGGAGAGAAAAATGAAAAGTTGCCATAATAAAGTGCCTTATCTCTTCGGATTTGATGACTTTGCTGTACGAGACGGTAAAGTCAATTTCGAATCAGATATTGTGAGTATTTAAAATTTTTTAACATTTAGAATTTTAGGTTTTAAAGTAAAAAGGAAAATGTGTAAATTTTTTCCTCAATATTTTATATTATTCTTTTATAATATTTTTTTCTGCTCGTAGGGGTTTTCGCAGAGTTCATTCAATATCAGTCGCAATCGATTCAATGCTTTCATAGAGAATCACGGGAATATGAAAATGGGGAAAAAGGATCCAAAAAGCAACATTAAAAAGGTATCGGGGAAAGTGCACGAAACGTTAAGATTCTCGCTAGTCGCGATCGACGATGCAACAAAAGATCTGCCCGTGTGAAACGCTGTGAAGAATATTGTTAATAATAGTATATATAGTAGAATTTTATCTTTAAGAAAAAATTGAAAAAAGTCCTTCTGGATATTTCTATTTTAAATTGGCATTTATTGCTCATATTTTTCCTATTTTCTAAATATAATATAAAAAAATTCGACGTTTTAGTGTAGCATTTATTATTAAAAAATTGAAATTAAAGATAAAATATTGACAGTCGAAGTTATTTTCAAATTACTCGTTAATTTTCCAACAAAGTTTTAAAAACGTTAGACTTGACAGATTGAGTAAAATATTGGGTGTCTGACGTCTTTCGTGATTGCACTTAACTCCGAGATTCTGTCACTTGAGATGCTAATTGTAAGCTCACATGAACGCATCTTGACACGACTACTGAATTTTTTTTCTTCACTTAGTGTTGTGACGCCATACAATATCTTCTGGTGTAATTAGTATAGCGAAAGTGAGATTTTCTTTTCAATGTTTTCTCCAATAATAATATTCTTTGGGAAATTGCCAAGTTTTATTCATTTTATCTCGGACCCTCCAATACATCGAGCTCCCTAAATATTGTTAAAAATACTTTAACAGTGTATGCATTTATACAGATATTATTTATATATTATTTACATATGCAATATTTACATGATTCAGTGCAATTATTTCGCATCTTTCACATAGATAATAAAATATACAATATATTAAGTACATAACGAGGACTGCAAAAGTGCTAAAATATATTTAAGGTAAACTTTTTCTTTACTGAGTTCTCATATTAAATAATCAATTTATATTCTCTTATCTTTTCTTATCTTCAATCTTGGAGTATCTATTCATCAATAGATTAAAATCGATTACGTGATCTTCGAATTATCCGTCGAAACGCCGTTCGTGTTTATTGTAGTTTTCTCCGGAAGGCACTTCATTATCGTTGGTTCGATCATTTTCCACACTTCTGCGAGCTGTTTTTGAAAAATGAAATTGTAAATAAAAAAATTTATTTTTTGAAGTTTCATAAATCGTTGAAAGTAAAGTTACCTCAGAATGTCCACGAATTTGAACTTTAACAAAACTCTGGAGAACTGTAGCAAGAATCTCAAGATAAGCGTGTACGAGCTGAGTTTCCATGTGCAGGCAATGAAGGGAAAATGAATTTCGGAGCTCAACATTAGCAATGACGGACTCCTGAGCTACCATTTTATTCTCTAAATATTCGACAGTGTCAGCCTAAACAAAAAAAGAATGATCAGTTTATTTTCTTTCAAACTTCACTAACAACAAATAAATAAAGTTTAATAATTGATAAATGTGATTATAAATGTCAATTTTCTTTTATATGAAAAAAGAATTCTTACATCAGTCCCACGAATAACGCCCTGCATTTGTCGTTTTTTGAGTGCTAACATTGTTGACAGTGCTCTCTGATGATCTGCACTAACGCCACGTTCGTGTCGTTCGCACAAAGTTCTATGAGCCACGAGGACGTCGAGAAGAAAGTTCAGCCTTTCACATAGCATTGTTTCCTCTCGGTCGGCCTGTTGCAATGCTCTGGCCGAAAGAAGATTGAATTCCCTAAAAAAATGCAAAACCAGAGAAATTACTACAAATATACTATATTTCTATTCCACTGCACTAGTAGTAATATACTACGCATACACGTACATATTACTATGTACAACTATCGAATACAGTAACAACAATATAACATGAAAGCCATTACTAAATAACGAAGAAAAACGCATGCTGCTATAATTACAAATGTGTCAGTCAGGTTACATCTAGCAATTTTTTACTGTTAACAACAACAGTACATTACGATCTACATTGTTCTATAATAAAACAGTTACAAGCCATGGATTAAAAATGCAATATTATACGGTGACAAAAAATTTGATAACCATAAAACAGCCACTACGACTTACTTGTAACTAATAATTTAGTACTATTGGAAAAACCAAGAATTAGAGTTAAATTGTTTTCTCATTATATCTCTTACGTCTTACGACTTACGTAGCATCATTTAATTATTATATTACACTAAAAATGAGCTTGTATTCTGTCTCCTTAAACGTTAGAATGATTTGAATATTACGAAATTTACATCTGATTAACTAAATTAACATTTTCCGCTTCAAAACTGAAAAAGAATCTCAGGGCCCTAATAATTTTTTTTTAATTATGAAAAAATGTATCAATTTTGAGATTGTATCAGTGCTATAGACATCAATCAACATCACATTACAGTGGAATGTCATGTAACCTGACTATTAACAATGCAAATTCTATTGTGTTGCGTTAAACTTCCACTTTACGTTGCTGTTACTAACTGCGTTTAGTGGTATATGATCATACAATAGAATGTTAGTTATTGAGATTTTCCAAAGTCGTTTTACTTCGATATAACATGGAAGCCTTTCTTCATGTCGTGCCAGACGGTTGATCCTCCAGTGGCCCAACCACTACCATAAGACTCAGATGCCAAATTGGTAAGTTGAGTCCCAAGTTCGGCCATATCCGCGGCGTAACTGTGAGACCTGATAGCCAAACAGTCAGCGATAGTTTTCAGTCTGGATATCCCCAAAAATATAACTCTTATCTGGTCTCGACTGTTGGCAAATTCTGTGAGTGTTTCCGGAGGCACAAGTTCCTTCGCTCTCGATGACAATTCCGACGTCGCGAATTCATCGGGCACTCGCCTGAATACTTCACGTATCTTGTGCTGAGTCTCCTCGCCCGTATAAGTAAAGAAAAAGTGAACAATCGGATCCTGTCTGACGATCGGGTGTCGCGCAATTAAGGTGAGAAAGCGGAGCAACGATCTTCTTCGTTCTTCAAGAAATTGCGAGTCAGCTATTAAACAAGACCCACTCGAATTATTATTTTCATTTTTAATACACTTTTTTGGAGTAAAATTTATCAGTGAGGTTTGTGAGTACCAGTTTGAAAATTACATCAAAACGCACTCAATGAAACATGCGTTTTGAAATATTTAGGCTGCAACATTCATTAAATTACTCTTCAATGACAAGATTTAGTACATTTACAACACTCCGTGCAGCATGAACAATAACACAAATACTCAACCAATCTCATAATGCTACTTCATCCAGAAGAATATTATTTGAGATTATTTTAAGTAAACGAAAAATTATGTGGGTGCCACCTATGTATGTGGGTGCACATTATATTTTTTTTATATATTACCGTAAAAGATTTGTCCTACGTTTGACAATAATAAATAAAATGAAAAGAAATTAATTTCGATACCACAATCAGAAGAAAACAATTTTTGAATTTTTGAATAAAGAAAATCGAATAATTGCTAAAATTCGATACGAAATTATGGTACTTTATGTTCTCTTATGTCGAATTGATAAAGAATACTTTTTCAAAATGATTATTCTCATCTTCGAATTATTAAGCAATAAAAAATATACTTTTGTACACATGTAAACATACTTTTGTACAAGTGGGCGGTACCTCAACAAGTACTTAAAATTAATTGCACGTGGTTTTATAAATAATTTTTAAATTTGGGTGTATACATACCACCAACTATTTTTTTGGGTGGTAACTTCGGTATGAGTCTGTAAGGAAATCTCGCTATTAAGAGCTCATGTAACGATACAAAATCGTTGTAACGTCTGCGAACGATGGAGTTGAATGCCTGTCAATTAAATATGAAGAAAATTGAAATTTTATTGTAAGATTAATTAAAATATTTTCAATTTTCTTGAAAAATATGAAAAATAAAATAATATTCACCTTACTGGTAACTTGATATTCGACGTGCTTAAGAAATATTCCCTTTTTCTCAGGGACAAGGTTAACCTCTATATTATCCAATTTGCAGATATCTGAGTACGTTATGCCCAATTTAGCAGGATTATTCCCACGAGAAAGTCTCTGGGCCAGAAATGTCACCTCTGACCAATCACCCAATACAGGTACAGGCAATTCTAAAATGTAAAAAAAGAATTTATAATTAACTTGAGTAAAATATCACATAACAAAAATGATACATTCGTATAGAATTTACAAATTTATAAATATATAATTGGTAAACAGAAAATAAATTATACCTTGAGATTCTGAGTTTTCTAAAAGTTTGTCGCTCGGTTGTTTTCCCGCTTGAGCAAAAGCGACTAAAGCCAGACCTTTGTAGAGTCCACTTCTGGTCAGGTAACCCAATTTGCTGTCCACAAGTTCCCATATCTGTTGAAAATTCATAAATTAAATAAAAATCAACATATTCTGTTTATTTTCTATATTTCTTTAATTGAATTAAAATTTTTCATTTGTATAAAAAAATGCAACAAGTATTCCACATTAATTTGAAAAATGCAATTTTGTGAGATAATCGGTCAGGATCAAAATAAGGTTTAATTCAGTAAACGTATTAATTTACATAGTGAGCTCTATCCTAATGAGACTCGATTGAATTTTGCATAGCTCTATGTATAATGTACTTTCGTAAATATCGGAATCAGTGCAAAGTGCTGAGTGCAATGTGCACGCGTGGGTGTCGTAGAAAGAAGCACTACAGAACTTCGAGTGAATAAAACGTATCGGAGGGAGCCCTAGCTTGTTCCTCTCATAGGCATGAGCGGGTGTCATTAAACCCCGTAATCGCCGATCGAGCTACAACGGGCGAGAGAACCGAGATCATCTAACCGCGATACATTATACCCAAGCGTACAGGATGTTTCGGGTGTCTCTTGCAACTTCTCGTGGGTAGAGACATCTCGAACGTTCGAAACTTCCAGAGTCTTCCTCTTCATTCATTCATCGATCAGATATCCCTTCTCTTTCATCATTCAGTTCATATTTCGCATGATCGAGAATTTCACATTTTTCTTTGCCATTTAAAATCGTCATTCCTATTAGATTAAATTACATTAATATTTTTTTTAAATTACGAAAAAAATATGAATTTTTTGCAGAATTAAAAATAAATTTAATATGGAAAAAGCCAAATAAGTCCGATAATAAGTGATCAAAGTTCGTGAAAAAATACGACACATGACTCTGATCTATTTTAAACATTCTACGATCGCATATTCTGGTTGAATTTGAAAATCAAGTTCACTTTTAGTCACTTCCAAATGAGTAGATGAAATTCATTTTAAATCGACAATGAAAAAAAATTTTTGGTTTTTTTCAAGAATGTTACGATTAATTAGATAAAAATAATTGTTTTGTTTTTAACAACTCTAAGAACTCATAACTTCTCATATATAGAGTCAGGCTCGTTTGACGTTTGGTCGATATGACAATGTTTTTTTTCTGTTGTGATGAAGAATTCATTCGCTTCCAGCCTGTACTGTGACTCTGCATAATAAAAAGTTGAATAATGGGAGTATCCGAGTCAGAATACACACATCGTACAGAATCCATCTTTCATAGCAGAATGGTACTTTATTATTATTCAGGCTATCGTTATCAACGAGTCCTCGGGTCATGTTATGATTAAATTGCTTGTTGCCTGGTTCGCTGCCAGTAAACACAATAGAGCTTATAATTTCAACGAGAAGATCATTGAGGTACTCTGTACTCAACAAGCAACATTTTTTTTTTCATTTATTTACATATTTTATTAGACTTTTTGCTTTCAACATTCAAACTACTCGTTTCATTCTGTATTTGTTTATCAAGTTTTTAAACACAGATTTAGTTATCATGTTCATTAAATAAATATTTAATTTTTTAACAGAAAAAGGGCGAAAGGACTCTCATTGAGTATTTGTTATTATTCAAGGACATGCAAACATCAGTCTCAGGAATATTCGCTTTATCTCTCGTATGTTATTTTATATGTATTTATCAAATTTTTAAACACAGATTGAGTCATCATGCTCATTAAATAAATATTTAATTTTTGAACAGAAAAAGGCCGAAGGGACTCTCATTGAGTATTTGTTATTATTCAAGGACATGCAAACGTCAGTCTCAGGAATATTCGCTTTATCTCTCGTAACGGGCGTTTCTGCTGTGATAGTAACATTCCTTCGATATCTCTTTCCGACTGTTATGTTCCGACTGGTACGAAGATTGAAAAATAGAGAGGAGTGAGAGATAGCAAAACGAATAATGTTAGTTCGTGTCGCAGTGAATTCTGCCACATTGACCAAAAAACTGCGACGAGGCGATCACCGCAACTCGGCAAATTCCTCCAGCTTCATCTCGTGGATATAATTTTCTGCACCGCGTCAAATCGCTCATTCTGGAATGTCGAGGAAAAAGAATTTAACTGTACAAAAAAGGTAATTTCTCTTATTAAATTATTACGCCGCTGTCCTTGAATCCCGTGTGTATCTCATCAGAGGACAAAGCACTCTGGAGTGAGAAGCGCGAGTCGTTTCACGTGGAAATTTGAGTAACGACCCAATACCCGAGCGCGATTAGTAATCGCGGATGATGCCTTCAACGCGTTGCTGCTCGTACCAGCCAGCACACTGACCATGAAGATTCAATCCCCTCTCTCGTTGACAAGCCCGAGTTGAGTTTCACCAGTTATACATGTCCGTGCATACTTATGTGTATACACAATTGTATACATGTGTATACTGTGTACAGTATTCATTTGGATAGAGAAACGTAGAAGCATCGAAAGAGACGACGAATCGCATATAAATAGATTTGTTTACTGTACGTATACGTATAGGCGTTTATAAGGACTGATTTATTTGAGTGGGATGACCGATTACCTCTCAAAAGTTCAGATAAAATTAGTGTCTATTAAGTTTGAACCCCATTATGTACATCGAATTGATTCAAAAAAATCGACAATTTTTTTATTTAAACTAAAATTCCATTTGTCGTAAATTTAACTGTTAGATTTAGTGAGTTTTGAATTAGGATATTTATTGAAAAATAAGAAATTTTTTTACTGCGTTTTTAATTCTTGATTAAAATAAGTTTGGATCGTTTAAATTGCTTTATTTTTCTGAAAATTAAAACATTTAAAATTAAGGTAGTTGTCGTGGTACAGTAAAATCAAAAGTTTTTTTCTTAGTGTATCTCCGTAATAAGCGGTTTTCGAGCTTATGTATGTGAAGAAAAATTTTTGCATATTGATTCAAGAATAACATCCTCGAAATCCAAGGTCAGATAACACGACCTTTAACTATTACAATCGTAAAAAAATCATAAAAAATAAAAGGGTCAGATTCTTTTAAAAAATTAATGGAAACTTCCTTGTAGTACCAAAAATGCACATGCATTATGTGAAGATGGTTCACCATCTCGAAGTCAAGATACAATTTAGGATTGAAAATCACAATATTTAACATGTGCTCTTATGGGAGAGAACTGAAAATCGTGATTTTTAACAATAAATATCTCAATATCTACGTGGTCGAAATTTGTGCAAATTTGCAAGAAATTCTGACACAATTATTTTGCACGACAACTACCTTAAAAAAAATTCTGATTTTAAAATGGAAAATCTTAATTTGCAATGAGCGACCAATGAATATTAATACGAGCTGAAATTTTAACACTCATTTTTTTCATGTACCTCAAATTTCGAAAAGCAATTTTAAAAAAAATCCGTTTCTTGAATCAATTCAATACATGTGTTTCGTCGTGAAACATTTTTTAAATTCGTGTCATAAGTATCGAATAATCAAATTCATCTCGTAAAATATACGGCCGTATGGTCTATCACCTCTTCGCGTAAACCGAAGCCAAAAAACGAAATAATAATAAATTCATCTCGTAAAATCTTTAAGGTAACGATGAGTTAATCTGAAATGAGACAATTTTAACTGGTCCGACGGAAGAGACTTACCTGACTGAGTACAGAACTGCTCAGCTGTGACTTTACGAGCAATGACCTGAAGACCTCGCGTTCGACGTTCCCGCTCGTCGGAGAGCAGATTTTCTCGTAAACTTCACGGTAGAAAGGTGGTATAGAGCCTTTTGTTTGCATTCATTTTGATCATGAAACATAAGAAACAAAATAAAATTAAAAAATCGATCACGGAATGCGAATAACAAAAAAAAAGTATTCGAGGTCATTATTTTCGAAACAAATGAAAAATATAAACATAAGAATGTGTTCAACTATGCACGAAGAAAGAATTAATGAAGCGCGATTTCTGGTCTCGTGGCTTGATTATAGGTAACGAGCACCTTTCGAACAACTCTCGCATCGAAGTCTCCGAGTCACAGTGGAGTTTTTAACCCAAGGCTCTGTCTTTCATTCCAGTTCATATCTGTATACAATCATCTACCGATGGTCCGAACATCCGTTTATGTAAATCCGCGACTATAAATATACATAGATTTTTCATTTACGATTTCTCGAAGTAGAATCTTTCACACTGATAAAAACGTCAAAACAAGAAATTTTACGAGACACTTTTCAGATCGTCAGATGTTATACGTCAGACGTTCGCTCCGCTTGTACAAAAATTTACGAATATTTTTAATAGCGGTATAGACAAAAATTTACGACGAGATCGAAAACAGAATGTATCACGTAATCCCAGAAATTAGTGAAAGTTGAGGTTTTCTCACAGTTCCGAATACGCTGACGTACATATGGAACGAAGAATTCAAGAAATCTTGAAAGAATGTCGAAACAATAACAATATGTGTACCTGACTTTTTTTATTATCAAAGAGTCGTGAACGCGTGTGTTGTCACCTTCACCAAGAAGAAAACGTAATATTTATTTTTCGCAAACGACGTTAATACCACGCAGGTGTGTAAACTCGAAAAATTGAATTCATATCTATTTCTGAAAGAGATACGATTAGAATACAGATCTCGATGTTGAACCCGTTACAAATTAACGGTAAAAGTGTAATAGAGGAAAAGAATACTTTCGGCAGCTCGAATAATATTGTGTAAAAAGATGGCGATCGGTATAAATTTAGATTGTTGTCAGCTTTTTTAAAAAGTGATGATTATTTACCGAACGACAGATCGCTCGACGCCATGTTGAATTCGTGTTGTGAAGCATCCGAGTACGAAGTGTACCGGTGTCGCGAGGCACGTTTCACTTTTGGGTATACACACGTATATTTTGGATGAACTCGGCTCCGTTCAACAACTGTTCATACGGTAACACACCTAACGAACGCCCTTCGAATTACAAAGCACGTCTGAATTAATCTACGATCGTACGATTTTTATATTTACTGCTTTTTTCGAACGTATTGATATTATTTGTGCTTTTTGCGAGCGCAAAAATTGTCTCGGTAAGACAGACACGTCGTACGCCATTGCCGTCTGGCATGTAACTGGTGTTTCACGGAAAAGTAGCCTCGCTCCACGACTGACAGTGACGAGTGCATCGGCCACAACCAGTTCTAGCCGATCCGCAAAATTATTTTTTTTCTCCTCCACAGTCTCTCCTAATGCGAACAAATATGAGGATGGGGTAATATTGATTATCGTGTAGACGATGCGAGTTCTTAGACCTCTAAAGCATATGTTTATATTCATTTACAATCTCTTTTTAAAAAGATAATAGAAAGATTTCTTATAAATGAAAATTATGAAACACATAAAAGTGTTGTTACATTCGAAATCAATTATTTATGTAAAAAACAATTATTAAATAAAGTTCTCTGTAGTTGGTAATAATTCGAATTCTCTTCTGTTGTCCGTTATTTATGATTTGTATTGAATTTAAATAATTAACTGTTTCGATTTCGAATTCTATCCTCGAAATCGTTCTCTCCTCTCTCTCTCTCTGTGTACGTGATCATATGATTTTACCGTTGACACATTTCAGTGGTACCCTCTGTAATTCTGAAAGGTAGAAATGTTGGTAAGGTAGTCGGCATATTTACAAAGTCTGAATGTTTGGTGAATCATTCTCTAATTCACCGACTACCGGAATATAGAAATTTAATGTGGCTCTATCTGTACGAGAATAAAGAAACAATTATTGCAATAATCAACAAAGATCGAGTTAACGATCTTCGTTGCATCAATAATTTGAAAATATTGCAAAAATTGTAAATACAATACATTTATTTAGTATTTATTCTGCGCATAAGCATAAAAAATGCTATAAATAAAAGGAGAATGAAGAAAATGTTTGTTGAACTTGACATAATAATTATTACAATGAAGAATGAAGTTTTAACTAGGTTATGTAGTCATTAAAAATTAACATTCATTGTACTTTGGAGTACATATTTTTATATAAAAAATTAAAAAATCAATATCCGTATTCACCAAAAAGCATTCAACGAATGTTCAATCGGAGACGCGGTAAGTAAGTCGTCTATTGAAATTGTCAGATATGACGTAATGCAATGACTTTTAACATAATTTTTGACAAAAGAGGTTATCATCTAAGAGAGTGTATGTTTTCAGCCAATTTCAGGAGGAATAAGCTTAAATTTGGCTTTGGATCTTCATGACCAAATGATCAGCGATTGACATCTTTCTGGATTTGAGGAACAATCAATTTCTAAATCGAATGGACAAGACATGGAGATATAGAGCATATTCAAAGATCGGTAGCTTAGTTTGCTTGAGCGCTGTTAAAAAAAGGACGAACGAAGCTCCACTGGAGAGAGCAGAGAGGCTCCGGCCAGCATGGTTGCAACTCATTGTCATCTTTTTTTCAAAAAGAATGCTATATGCAGCGATTCGATATAGCCTGGCAGCAGGAGTCATGTTTCAATATCATGCTGAAATAGGCTTTCACTTACTTCTCTTCGCAGCTTGTATGAACAACATCTAATTGTGCCAAAAATTTTTATTTATTCCCCTTTATTTAATGACCATTTAATCCGTCTGCTGTTTTTGTTATGACATTTTTGTACAACCTGTACGTATTATTTTAAAAAATGTTACGTATTCTGAGAGCGAGCACAATTTCACCTATCTCAACGATAAGGGCATCTTTTCGTCCGAACCTGTCTCGAGGCTACACGCATATATCACAAAAACCTCTTCAACCTGTGCAAATATGTGCAAGAAAAATTCAAGGATGCGAAAAGTTGGCAAGGTTTCAATTTCATACAACACGTAGAGTTGATATTCATCCTGCTCTCGCGATAATTCTTCGTCCTCTTATAAATGTTGGAGCATTCCTGTTTGGACGTTATTTTAAGAGATGGTGGGCAAGGCAGACTCCTGAACAGAAACAAATGTACAAAAAATGGCTCGCTTCGAAACGAGGTTTTTTCCTCGGTGAGTTTCTGCCGTGTTTCTTGCAACATGTAATTAATAAAATCAATTATGTAAAAATTAATAATGTATCGTGTTAATTTTTTTTCATAGGAATGCTTGGAGCATGTTTATCAGGACTGGGTCTTTTTTATATTCTACATTTAGAAAAAGATCCACTAACGCAACGTCGTCGATTCATAATTCTCAATGAAAAGCAGCAGGCTGCTCTTGCGAAAATGACTTACGAAGCTGTAAGTTAGTAAAAGATAATGCAAAACTTGATAAAAAGTGAGTGTATCCCAAGGTCATTGGATTTTCAGCACTTGGAGCAACACAAAAATGATTTGGTACCTCATCACTATCCGGTATACAGACGCATACTGTCTATCGCAAAAAATATACTATACAGTAACAAAGATTTGCCCTTTGTAAGTGACGAATCATGGAGTTTGAACGTCGTAAATTCCGACTTGAAGAATGCTTACGTATTACCTGTAAGTTAAGGAAATTTTTATTAAAATTACATTCCTTACACTTTTAGCTATTGCATGCCTGATATCATAAATTTTTCAGGGTGGGCATATATTCGTTTTCACAGGAATTCTCAACGTGGTCGAAAATGATGATCAAATGGCTGTTATATTGTCACACGAGATCGCTCATGTACTTTTGAAGCACCCTGTGAGTAATGGTATTTAAAATTCAAAGTATTCTAATCAGCCGATTATTTCATTCAATTACTTACAGATTGAACAACTATCAAATGGAGTAATCTTTGACATTTTGTTGGCCATACCATTGGCTGCAATGTGGGCCATGTTTCCGGACATTGTTGCACTTTTTGCTCAATTACTGGTCAAGAATATGCTCGCTATCATTCTTACACTACCATACAGCAGATCCTTGGAGACAGAGGCTGATGAAGTTGGACTCGCTCTGGCAGCGAAAGTAAATTTCTAGAATAATGTTGAACCAATATTTAGTACGTCACTTCAAGAATCGGTCACACAAATCATTATTTACAGGCCTGCGTTGATGTTCGGGAAGCCGTGGCTTTTTGGAAGATGATGAAAATGTTGACTGACATGAAAATGGAACCATCGGAATTACCGTGGCTCTCGACTCACCCGGACAACGAAGATAGAGCAAAATTTTTAGATGAGAAGATACCAGCAGCCATGAAAATTCGAGATTCCTCCAGGGTATGAAGAATCCTATTTTTAGTAATTAAATATTATTTTTAATTTTGTAATGAATGTAAAAATCTTGTTCTCAGTGTCATGCGGTTCCTCGAGTAGATCCGAGACAACGGATGGTCGGACAAACGATGAAACAGCAAGAAGCTTTGTTCGAACAACGAGGATTCATTTTTAATCGAAATCCATGAATATTGAACGAAAAAGGATTTATTTTGAAGCTACTCTGATTTCTATGAAAGTGTCTCTATTTTAAATCATTGTAAATTATGTGAACTGATTCGTTATCCCAATGGAATTGTGGATACTCATATGAATCAGAATAAATGACTAACTATAGTTAATTCATTATAAAGAGCAAATTTCTATTTTCGATAAAGAGACTTTGGAGTCCGGTATCGCTCAGGCTTTGTCAGGAGGTTTTTTATAGATAACTCAATTCCAGGAGCATCCTCCCAATTGTTTTATCGCGGAAACCTTCCGGTTCGTTAGATATTACTGGAAAGTTGAGTAAAAAAGATATTCAGTTTTCCGTTTGATCTTCACCCTGTCGGTCAACGCCACGGATCAACTTTTTTATTTTTGCAATAATCTGTTCATCGTCGTTTATTTTTTTTAACAAAAATGTTTTGCATAAAAAATATTCGAATTCTCATTTTGTTTCTTCCCACGGCGACGTTCGCGTATAACTTGTACGTGGATTCGCCGATTTTATTCAATACTAAAACTCACATTAAACAAAATCAAAATGAAGATTTTTTTCTCGGTTATACAGTTCTTCTTATAAAAGCGAATGTTCAAGAGCTTTCAAGGTACTTGATACGCCGATTTTTTTTATTATCAAGAAGTATGTTTTGACGGACACTTTGTTTTCCTTCAAGTTTGATAATTGGAGTACCGAAAGGAAATTATTCGAGAGACACGACCGATGGAAACGAAATTCCAATTGAACCAGGCATCGTTTACCTGTGTTTTATATTCAAACTCAAATGCGTGCCTATCCAAGTTATGAAAGAGGATGATGAAATGGGAACGATAGATCGAATGTCGCTCAACGCCTTGATCGAAAAGGCTCATGGCTGGTTCGGAGCAGCAATCGCATATGACCAAGAAACCACTTTCTTAACAGTTATTTATCACATTATTTACGCAAAATAATTTTTAGTTTTATCCATGCCAAATCAGCAGCAATTCAATCATCTTTTTTTATTCAACTCGATTTTTTATATAAAAATTAGAATTTTTTTTATTTAAAAACATTTTATATTATTTTTAAAAAATTATATAAAGAGTCAAAAATTATGTAGTCATAAAACGGGAGGCACGATACAGCTAGTTAATTATATAGTAAATGAATAGGCAAAAATGGGACACCTGGTGATTAATTGATTATTTAGAAAATAAATAACAAATTAATCAACTTTCTCAAAATTTAAAGGTATGCGCGCCACGGACCAATATAAGAATTCATCGCAGATATGAAGCTTCTGGCCTAAATACGATGCACGGAGTTTGCTACAAAAAACAACTAGGAGAGATCCTTGAAATGGAAGACAAAAGTTTCCCAACTTATAGTACGATATTTTCTTTCAATTAAATTATCAAAAAAATTTCATCTTCATTTTTCAACGCATCATACTGAACTCGAATTGAACATCGTGCTGAAAAATTCGTTATCTGATTTTCTATTTTCTCTCTTCAGATTTTTCATCGGAATTCTGGTACAATCCTTTGAATGGTTTTTCTGTCCATTATCCATCTTATCGGGTCAGTTTTATCAATGGAACATACTTCATTTCTATAATTAATATTCTTCACTTATTTTACGCAATTGATGAAAGTTTTCATGATTTTTTTTTCTCATTGACAGGAGGGAAAAAGACCCGCGCCTACAATTCAACCAGTCATTGGATCACCGAAACACGAATTGTTTGGAAGTGTCCGGATAATGGGACAGCACACACCTGTCGAATTACCAATTGGCGATGACATGGCTCAGTTCGGTCAGCAGGAACCTGCAAAAAATTCTTCGACGATTATTCATTTGCAATCTTCATCTACATTTCATTTCCTTCATTCAGTAATTTCATTCCATTTCAGGCTATTCCTTAACTTCTGGATACTACTTTTTCGATCATCAGCTGCTCGTTGCCGCTGGAGCTCCCGGCTGGCAATACGTTGGCCAGGTATTATTAATTTAATAATATCGTTACGATTTATTATTTCAAAAAAATTTATCAAACGCATTTATTTAATTCTCTACTTATTCATTGAATTGAAAAAGGTTGCAATAATGGACCCTCGTACGGAGCCACTTTCAATAATTTGGAGCATTGAAGGAACAGAGGTTGGAGAATTTTTCGGTGCGAGCCTCGCTTCAGGAGATTTAAACAACGACGGCTTCGATGATCTCATTGTTGGTTCTCCTCATTGGGGCAACGATAATGGCAGAGTGCAAATTTTCTTTGGTCATACTTGGGTTTGTATTACTTCCAAAAATAGAATTTGTATATATCTTTAAAAATAAAATAAGAATATACATATTATGCATGTAATTTTTATTATTAGCACAAATGTCAAAACATTAATTATGTTTCCGACTAAGTATAATTTTTACGTATAACTTTGTGTGTAGTACAATTTTTATTAATTTTCAGGGATTTGTCGATCCAGAGATATCAATTGAAGGAAGTGTAATGGACTCACTTTATGGCTATACTGTCACGTCCGGCGATCTTGATGCAGATGGATTCAAAGGTGAAAACAAATATTTTGGGTGCATCCGAGAGGGACTGCAAAATAAATTCAAAATACGTAAATGATTGAATGAATCAACCAATCAATCTCGCCCTCGCGTGTCACTTAAACGTGAACTTAATAAGCTCCGCATTGAATTGACCAAGGATGACGTTTTGTTTGTTCAGATTTGATCGTCGCAGCTCCTTGGGAAAAATCTGGAGTGATATACGTTTACAACGGTCACGAGAAACTTTTAGAAATAAAAAATTTAAAACCCTCTCAACGAATCGAAGGTGCAGATGTTTGCAACGATTGTCGTCGATTTGGATTTTCTCTGTCAAAGCCAGTAGACATGCTGGATATTGGGTTGGTTCTCGATATCTTATTTTTCCATTACCGTAATAGTAATGACAATAATAATCGGATATACAAAAAAATTCTGCAACTCTTGTTGAGAGTGAGAGTGTTAAGTATTTCAGTTATGAAAGTCCGACTCGTGAAATTCTTTCATTCAATAGTTGGACCAATATCTATAGGCATATAAACAAGAAAATACATGATAATGATTTTTAGTCGATTTAATTAAATGTCATTGGTTTCAGCGTTCAAGATATTGCTGTTGGTGCTCACAACACCGTTACAGTATTGAGGCCAAAGCTCGTGTTGAAAACTGAAATTACCATCTCTACTTATCCCAAAAAGCTCGATCGTCTTTCGACTTACTTTACATTAGAATGTTGCGTAAAAATGACTTGCCAAAACAAACCTCTAAACGCTGGTAAGATTAAAAAAGGAATGCCATATATGTAGTACATAATAAATAGAAGAATCTTATTCTTCTTTTATTTTTATTAATTGATATCAACTTTAAGACTATAAATTATCGGTACTTTACAGACTATAAATTATCGGTAATAGTGGATGAAGGCTACAAACGTGCTACGTACGACGGTTCTAATAAATACTATTATACTGAGTCAAACCCGGAAAGGAAACCAAATCACTGCGTCAACAGAACCATTCGCTTAGTGGTAAGAATACGAAGTTTAGAAGCAGGTTTATTCTCAGCTAATAGAAACAACGTTCTTTTATTTATTCAGTTGCAACATATACATATATGAACATATCCTCGTAGACAGGAAATCGAAATTTTATAGATCCGATTGATATTGATGTCACCCATCAAATTGTGACTTCATGCCGGAGGCAACGTGTATGCGTTTCTCAAATTGAGTACAAAGGAGCGCAATCAATTCTCGCCCACAAATCTCTACCTTTCAACATTGGATGTGGAATGGATGATATTTGCCACGCATTTTTGTTTGCAAAAATGGAATTCTTCGATCTTAAGTGAGAATAAAAAAACCAGAAAATATCATTCAATAATGAACGTCAATGATATTGATTGATTAATAAATTTGATGATAATTCTAGGGATGGATATTGGATTATCGGATCAGGAGATCTGAAATTAACATTAACGATCGGAAATCACGCCGAGCCAGCGTATTCGACAACTGTGATTCTTCATCTTCCAAAAGGATTTTTGTTAAGAAGCGTCTTACCTTCCTGTCGGGAGGAGGAAATTAACGGGACTCTGATGGTGGCATGCGATGTTGGCAATCCGCTAGAAAAAGCAACTGAAGTATTTATTCCTTATTTTTATACCAATGTTATTATATCAATGTTAATTAATTGCTGAATGATTTTTTTAGAAAAAACTTACACTTGATTTGGATATGAGTTCCATGAATAATGGTTCGTTGAATGGAACCGTTCACCACTTTCATCTATATTTAAAAACTCAAAGTACGAATCAAGGGACAATGAATATATCAAATCACCTCCATTTAAGATCTAATGTTTCCCTTGGTTTGAGCGGGTACTCTAACAATGTTAATAATAATGATAAAGTAGTTCAAAAGTGTATATTCCCATATTGATGTAATATTATCCATTATTGCAGAAAAGCTGAAGAAAAGAATTATCACTTTCAACACGATGACAAAAAATTACTCAACACAACCTTTCAACACACTTACCAAATTTCAAGATCCGGCGATACAACTTTATTTGAGACACGCATTTCAATTCGAATTCCGTATAAGATAGGAGATTTTGAGTATTTGAAGTTGTTGAACAGACCACGGGTACGTTGCTTATTTTTTATATTTATTCCTATCAAATTGAATGTACTTATAATTACATTGATTATAATTATAATTATGATTAATAATTATTTATCGTTTTTGTTCAAAGGTTATTGTTTTGGGACGTTTTTACGAATGCAGGGTAAAAAACATTACCATTTTATCATCACGGACTAGAGCTGGAAGTAAAAAGACTCCGCCTGAGGTAGTGTCCCTCGATACCTTTGCTAAGGAAGTGAAAAAACGTCGAGCAATCGACAAAACTACAAATGAAAAATTATCAGACACCAATGGCATATCAATGAAACATGTCGAGGAAAATATAACCACGGAGTCGATTACTGTACCTATTGCGGATTTAGATGTAATTCATCTCAATTGTTCGACCCACAACGTCGTGTGTGAAACAATCGAATGCAACATAGGATCGTTGAAAACTTCGCAGGATGTTGGCAAATTGCAGATTTACTTTTTAATCGAAACCTCTGCATTAATTGGTAATCATTGGAAAGAAATTAATAATTAAAATCAACAATTACGTAAGAAAGCATAAAGTTAAAATAGTGGCATTTACAGATCGATGTAATGGAAAAGAGAAAATAATATATTTGTCAACGGAAGCTTCACTCCAAGTGATAAGTCCTGAGATGAAATTTGCTGTTCCTGGCACCGAGTAATATTGAATCTTCTACAGATTTTAAAAATCCTATTCTATCGTTTTTACATATTACTTTTTGCTTTGCTTTCCAGGAAATCTGTTTCATTGACAACAACGTTTTATCAAATTCCAAACGAGGAGAGCGTCAGTATCTGGATAATAATTTTATCAATCACTTTTGGATTATTAGCATTGCTGGTGATTGCATACGTATTGAAAAGATTTGGATTTTTTGCGAGGAATCGAAAAAAAGAATTGGAGTCGCTGAAAAACAAAGACTCAATTCCTTTAGAGTCGGATGGACCATCTTGGAGTGAGGAAAATTAAAACAAAATGAAATCAGCAAACAAATGAATAATACCGATTAGAGGTTCCAACGACGTTTTTAAGATAGGACAGATACGTCATTAATAGAATTTTTTTACAGTAATATTTTGATGAACTTTCCAGATTTCTACCCCAATCATGAATGAACAGTATAATTTGTAATTACGTATGCACGTGCAGATTTTCAAATACTCGTGCACATGCAGATATAACCAGCATAGTCATTTTTTCTTTACATTCAACTCTCATTTGCTCTAATGAATACCACCGAGTTCATAATCTTGTTTTTGTATTCATCATGATTGATTGTTCAAAATTTACGTATTAACTATTAATTACTCTGTTTTCTACAATTCACTTCATCCTTCATTCTTTCCAAGTTGGAAAACGATTTCAAGATTAACGCTTATTCAGCAAAATTTCATTGTCTTTTTTTTCAATCGCTATCGATTTCCTTAGATACTTTATCAAAATATCTTCACCTTCGCCGAAGAAACTTGAAATCAATGTCAAATGTTTCAACTCGACGACATTGTTGCAAAATTCGGGTTCAAAGTGACCAAGGGACCGTTTCGGTGAATGGGACATTGTGGGTGTAACCTTGTAAAAAAAATTGCCAATCAGATAAAATATTGCGACAGGCGTTCTGAGTACCGTCGTACAGGGAAGACATTGAAAACGAATTAAAACGTAATCGACGTATCTGATCTAACCACTTGATTGAAGCGTGACAAATGTTATCTCGCTGATTGAAAAAACATTGGTCCCGTATCGCATTCAATGAAGGAAATAACGAAATGCCTCGCCACTCGTACTTTGGAAAAATTCAATCGAAACGACAGTTTCGCGAATTTCATCGTATCCGCGATATGCGACTAACGATGACAAATTATTTGAAATAAGTTTACCCGGAAATGACTTTTGCTATCACACGTGAAGAGCGTCCGGACTGATTTAAAAATTTGAAATATTCAAATTTATGAGTACACAACCTTTGTTTTCGTCGTTGTGGTCATTGTTTATGTTTTTCAACGAGAATCGACGCTGACAAGGTTCCTGGTGTGCCACTTCTCACGGGAATCCCTGTGTGAATGACTTTCTCGGGTAAAAGGAGCTGCGCTTCGGTCAATTTGAATCAGTTGCACAACGTGTCTCTCTCGTTCTATGCTAACTTTGTTTCGATCATGGAACCAGCTCGACAGCTTTGGCGTCTTCTCGTTAACATTTTTATTGTGAATTTAGTCATCTGCGGAGTCATCGCTTCTCCATTCGTCGTTGAAAGATTTGGTAATATGCGCAGCAATATCTTCATGAAAAATATTAAATTCCTACGAATTAAAAAAATTATCGTATATTTGAATATTTTTCAAATATATTTATGTCATGTTGGAATGATTATTACGATTTTTACCAAAAAAAACTAATCTTTTGTAAGCAATTTTTTTTTCGTGGGTATATATTTTAATTCTATCATATTAAATCTATTAAATCAATTACATAAGCGTGGAAGGAGTGATATATTCAAATTTAGGTCGTCATAAATTTAAAAAAATTCATGGGTGTGTGAAAGTTTTTTTATGTAAATTCAGTCATGAGAATGAATTTTTATAATAATTCAAAATCATTTAGTCAAATCAAAATTCATAAAATATTTTAAATATATGAAAAGAATTTTAAAAAAGAGATTCATAAAATCATTATCGAAGGAAGAGCATAACGCGTGACACCTGAAAACAACAAAATCGCGGAGACTGTTGCACAACTAGACAATTATTGTAATAGCTCTCGAGACTGTAACGGACGCGATTCGCGACGGGGATTCCATGTTAGCAAAATTCTAACATTGGGATTGAATAATTTGAATTTTACATTGTTGAATAATTAATTCACCCCCTAAGTAGCTCATTTCTGAGTCATTTAATTCATCAAAACGCAGGAACAAAAATTATTTTTCATTCATAAAAAAAAATTCGATGAATTTCTTTTCATCATTACTTACATGTTATGTGCCAATTTTTTTATATTGACAACACTTTTCAAAATAAAATATTTTAATGTGACAAAAAAACAATCGAATTGGAGTTCTGAGTGCTCAAAGTTTGCCATTCGGATGATATGAAGTCAAAACGACAATGTTGACAATGTTTTATAAATTTTAATAAATATATTTTATAATTTTTTCGATTAATATATTCATTTAATTAGATTAAATAAAGAGTAAAATAAATTTTACTTAGAAAAAGTAAGAAAAAAATTAGAGACACTCCATCTAATGTCAGTTCCAAATTATTATACTAATATTTTTTTGACAACATTGAAGTAGCTTTCGAATGCAATTGAAAGAAGCGCTCTTGGGACGGTTGAATGATTCGTTCCAAGAAGTGACATTCCAATCCGAATCGCACGTGTACAGCGCGAGCTTAATGAACGCTGCGATCGCCATTCGAAACGCAGTATTTATTGCAGGAGTTGTGAAATACTTTTTGTCACAGTACAAATTGGTAAGAGCCGCATACAATTATTTCCTGTTGTGAGCAAACTTGTCTCAAGTTTCTACCGTAATTTTTCATATCACTTGAATAATCCGTGCGACAGAACGTATAGCTCACGGGCGAAAGCGTTCATTTGCAATCTTGTCTACAAGAAAAACCTACAATCAAATATTTTCATTATTGAATAAAATTTAAATATTATAATGAAGATGTTAAACCCATCTGGTTGATAATAATTTTTTTTACTAAAATACTATTTCAAAAAATAACATTAAAAAAATCAAATTTTTAATAATATTCTAGCAAGAGCATTATCTACTGTAGTAAACTTTTGTATATAATTTCATATAGTTGGAAAACTCGATCTATAAAGCATGTTGTTATTCTCATGAATGTAACATATGTATTGTATACATTATAGATACACTTATCACGTCATGTAACATGACTCATCATCATAAATGTAATTATATGTATTATGTATACTATGATCTATAAATATATATACTACTATAATTATAGTATTGTTTTTTTATTATTCTCGTATTTATTTTATTGCATTAATTATTATATATTGTATTATCATAGATTTTTATAGACTAATTATGAGTTGAGTTGACTCGAATATGTTATTTGCTTTCAGACAAAAATTGTCCAAGAATAGTGAGCAGAGCCGAATGGAAAGCTCGAAACGCAACATCCGCTTATGTGCCGTTACGACTGAATCCTGCACCATACGTCGTTATTCATCACGGTGGAATCCTTGAATATTGTTACGATCAATTAGGCTGTTCGGAGGTTGTTCGTTCTTATCAAAATTTACATATGGACGTACGCGGTTGGATGGACATCGGATATAATTTCGTAATCGGGGAAGATGGCAATGTTTATGAAGGTCGAAGTTGGGACCACGTCGGTGCTCATTCTCCGGGTTACAATACTCAGAGCATCGGGATTTCAGTGATAGGGGACTTTAGTCGTAAGTACTATACTAACATGAATATTTTCGATATTTAAAAATTTTGCATTTTTGATAATGCAATTTTTGGATTTATATCAAAAATGTCTCTGGAAATATCATAAAAATACCATAATTATAAGGAAATAGTAATTTTTAATTATTTTGTTTAAATATTTTAATATTTTTAGTAGAGAATTTCTATATGTTCCTTGAATGAATTTTTTTTTTCGAAAAACAGATTTTCTACCAACGAGTCCAGCGCTCGAGGCATTGGAGTCGTTGATATCGTGTGGCGTCGCACTTGGAAAAATCGACATTGATTATCGCGCAATAGGACACCGACAGGCTCGAAATACGGTGTGTCCCGGTGAAACTTTTTACAACTGGGTCAAAAAGATGCCCAGATGGACGGACCAACCGAAGCCATTATTTACCAATGAGACTTCCGCGTTGCCATCTCCGAATGAAAATCAAACAGCAACGATGGAACAAACAATAACCGAGGCTATGAATCCCCAAATAATACAAAACGATGGAAGCTGAACTTATAGAATAAATGATCAATAAAATTATCTAGAAAATTATAACTTCACTCAAACAATTTTTTTTATTTATCTTATCACGTTTATGCGTCATAATTATTCCAATGAATTATCGCCTGTCGAACAGTCAATTAAAATTTATCAAATTCTCCGCATCCAGTATCAATTTTATAATAGAATTTGGGGTGTGTTGACTGCTTGTTAAAAAGTGTGAAAACAATAGGAAAATAAGAGAAAGATAAATAAAGCGTTAAATGGCAAAGAGAAAAGGAGAAAAAGATCTCATTGGAGTTTGATAGCCTTTTCGGACCCAATGCGATAAAACGAGTCGGATCACCAACGTTCGAAAACACGTGGGGGAAGAGAAATGTGAGGGAATCCCCGAGCACATGCGTGTGCACACTAAAGACTTTGTCATCATCGAATCGGCGCAACTGAGGATCAATTGGGATTGATTGTGCGTCAGTAGTTATTGAACATTGATTCCAAAATGTTCGATCGGACGATAGTCTTATCCGCGTTATTCGTGATTATTGCGACCACTGAAGCAAGCGTCGACGTATCGAAAATAAAAGCGGGTAAACAACACTAAAAAATTATCACAAAATATTTTTTTTTTTTCGGAAGATGTCAAATGTAATAAAAATAGCATTTTAATCATAAATTAATCGTTTTTTTTTAGTTCGACCGAATATAATTACAAGAGCGGAATGGGGTGCGCGACAGCCGACAGAACCTGCGGAAAATCTTGCGGTGAATCCGCCACCTTTCGTTATCATTCATCATTCGGCTACGAAAAGTTGTACCTCCCAAGCGATTTGCCAAGCCAGTGTTCGAGGATTTCAGGTGAAAAATTAGTAAAATTACATAACAGTTTAATTCTCATTTCCTTGTACTTAAAATGGAAAAAAGAAAAGTGGATATTAATTACGTATCTTACTTAAACATTAACACCTAATTTTATAAATTATCTTCTGCATGAATTGATAAGACAAATAAGTATCGATCATACGACTGATTATGGATAATTACGAATATTTTTTCATTCACTTTTTTTTGGAGTGAAGATCAGCAAAGTGGGAGTTGCTTTTGTATCTTATTTAAACATCAACATTTCACTGTAAAAATTATATTCAAATCAATTTTACGAGGAAAAATGTGGGTCTTGATCATACGGCGCAATAACTTTGCGAATTACCGATTCCCGAGTCCGAGTTCCCATTTTCTTCTGTTTAAGATGAAAAATAGGAAAATGGATATTGATCTCGTATCTTATTTAAATATGAACCCCTTATTTAAAAAAATAATCTTTACATGAATATTATAAGACAAAAATGGTTATTGATCATACGGCACGACTTTACGAATGACCGATGACCTCTTGGCTTCGTCTCATTATGCTTATATTCGTGTCTGCATGTAGTTTCAAGTAAGTCATGGTCATTCGCTAAGCTCGGGCATGAAACACTGTGCCTTTGACCCGATAAAGTGCTTCATTTTCATTTTTAATCAATTCTCTCCGTACTTGACCATTTAGAATCCTAAGTAGAAAAGAGCAATTAGAGAAAGTTCTCATATGATAAAAATTATCAACGCAATATTTATTTTTCAAGAATTATCACATGGACGAGAAACGCTGGGACGACATTGGATACAATTTTTTGGTCGGTGAGGACGGAAATGTCTACGAAGGTCGTGGTTGGGACAAAAAGGGAGCGCACTCGAAACCTTACAACGGAAAGAGCATTGGGATATGCATCATTGGAAATTTTGAGTGTGAGTTTTATTAAAATGTCATTTTTAAATATTTTATTGATTTTTTTTAACATTTTTTAAATGATCGTCGCCTTTTTGTCACAGATCGTCAACCCCAACCTGCTGCGATAAAAGCTGTTAATAATCTGATCGAATACGGTGTTTCTTTGGGAAAAATACATCAGTCGTACGTTCTTTATGGACATCGCCAAACTAGCTCGACCGAGTGTCCTGGAACGAGATTATACGAATTAATTCAATCGTGGCCACACTGGAATAGAAATTGAAAAAAGAATCGAAATACGTCACTCCTGTAATCTTTTATTCTTACTTTTATTAGTTCGATTTCAATTCCATAGAGTAAATTTTATTATTCATAAATTCTCTTGTATTGTAAAATGTATTAATATGATTTTTGTAGAATAATAATTTCTGGTACTTCTTATGTCAATAACGAAAAACTGTTATATTCCTGTTCACTGCAATGTCGTAACTGTCTGCCTCGCTCCTGACACAAATGTCCAGCGTTGAGAAACCTTTCCCTCGTAAATTTACTCCGTGATCTCGAACCTGCAGTAGAAAATTTAGAGACTATCGTAAAATCTTTAAATTAAAATTATTTAAAATTTTTTATGCAACGATTTTTTTTTATTGGGTCAAATTTTTCAAAATAATCACCTGCATAAATATTTGCATCCCAAAATGTTCATTCAATTCAGGAGAACAGAGACGAGTGCCATATGGAATTTCTGGCAATAAATCCATTCCCACGGTCACAAATTCGGTCCGGCCATCGATGAAATCCTAAATAATTTTCGTTCTTTTTATTGACCGAATTCATACACACGTAGCATACGTTTTCAAATGTAAACAAAATTATAAAATTGTAATAAAAAAATTGAGAAAAAAAATTAACCTGGAGGGTCCGTAACTCTTTGCCTCGGGCATCAAGGTAATCGAATTCATTATCACTTTCATAATCCGGATAATACGCTGTAAGAGAAGTGGTCCAGTTCGAACGTCCGGTGCAATTCAAATCGGATCTGCTCACGCTTCTGTCTGCACATAAATGTCTTTTTAATAAAATGTAATTTTACTGCACATAATCACAACTCACGTGTATACTAAATTTTTTAGAAAATAAAAATTACATGAACTTTTAAACTATCATAAAATCGATCGTACCGTTCGAATGTACGAAAACAAAGAACAATGAAACGAGGACAAAAATCGTGCACTTCATATTTTACCAATTATCAGACTAAAGACATGCAATCGCCATCAGAGTCAGAATTCGATTACCTACAAAAGATGTGCCAAGCATTCCAAAAAATCTGATGACAAAGCTGTGGTGAAAATTCACCAACATTACGAAATTCTTTGCTAACCGAACACATTTAAAGTTTTTTCAAGATAAATACAAACAAAAATGTTAAAGTTCACTTGGTGTATAATTGCTAAACTTGCCAACCTCGAATTCGAATCGTAAATTTATCATTACCTTTACCTTAACCGATTACTATTTTACCTTGGAAAATCAAGTAAAAGTTTTACAGTCGGTGGAAGAAATTAAGGGAAACGAGGAGGTAATAATTTTTTTATGACTTCTAATTGGTATTAGTTTGAAGTCTATAGATCATTTGATTATTATGATTAAAGTGAGCATAGAAATCGTGTATGTAAATCGTTATAAGAGGGTCCTTGTACCAGATGACACTTTGCTCGATGGAGAGTGCATGCATCCCCTCTCTTTGCCACTTTTGTTAATATTACAGGTTCAAACTGCGTTAGAAAGCGTATGCTCTCTGAATAATGAACGAGGACTCGCGTGGACATGGCCACGTTGAAGGTAGACCCTTCTTGACGGCAGTTTGTACAATTTTATTCACCCCTCTCAGCCAAAATTCTTAAACCTGTCGTGCGTAAATATGACCAAGATGCCTCTTCGTGTTGTCAAATGCATAATTGATTAATCAATTACCGAATTTTTCGTTCGTGATGATTTAAAAAATTTAAACGACCAATGACCAAAATATTGATTGGAAAAGAAGTTTAATTGTTTTTGTTTGTTAAATTTCAGATTGATTTGGTTGTATAATTTTTTTATTTAAAATATAAAAAATCAAAAAATATATTTGAGATGGATGTTGATGAAGAAGGATACAAAATGTTTTCACGCGTATACAAAACATGGTCGATGTGTCATTGCACCGTGTGACCAAGAATAATATCGACCTTTTTTCTCACCCTGAGGTGTGCGACGAGTACCGATCGAAAAATTTTAAGAATTCTCGCTATTCATCATTTTTTACCATATTCACCTGTTACTTTTCTCACGCTTTTATTTCGGATTTCGTAATTTTGTTATTTGCGTACTCAGAGTCGGGTGTCAAAAATAAACTCTTCCGAATCCGGGAACAAATCAATAAACGAAGTCACCGACTATATTTTTTATTATTAAAATTGAAAAATATTTGTTTACTATTTTTAAGTGTTTTTTATTATAATGATTAATCTGAAAGAATTCACGAATCAATCAATTGCCAATAAAATGGAATATCGTTTTTCGATACAAATTTTTTAATAATTTTTTTAAAGTAAAAAGAGTCCTTGATAAATTTTATTGGTAACGTAATTAGAGAATAAAAAAACTGCAATTTTAGTTTGGAATTGCAATTATTTTGTTCAGTTGAACGGACGTTATGAACTTTAAAACTCGTTATATGTATTGCAATTTTTCTTCATCGTGCGCATTATTTATGTGTAGGTGTGACACCGAAAGTGTCGGAAGAGCCGCGCAGGTCTCATTCTCATCGGGACATCAGAGCACCCTTCCTCGATACCGGTTCATTTCACGTATGTCCTTTGCCCGCGTAACATACAACCCTTTTCCCTCGATCCCTCAATAAAGTCTCCTAAACGTTCCACATTAATACGCCGGATGTGATAATATTGTAAAAAAGGTTTCTATTTTCTTCTGATTCAATTCATTTTATTTACGAAAACAAGTGTGAATGATACGAATTATGAAATGGATTTGTGATAATTTATCGCGTTCTGTGGATCATGTGAAGTTCTGCAAATTTGGTACAATTTGAAAATAATATTGTGCGAATTTTGAAGGGATTGATGATTACAATTTTAGCAGTCACGTTCTGTATCGTAATTTTCACATGGCTATGTTATATTCATTTTTAATTTTAGAAGAGACAATCGTTGATGTATTTAAAAAATTTTTTATTTCAAGACGTTGTATCGGTACCAATTGGTTCATGGAGTACATTTGAAATTATTATGGATATGAATTCGAAATAACTATTTTATTATCATTCCTCAGTTGTAATACACCGACACAGTAATTATAATTAATTAACATTTTTAACATAAAACAATTTTCTCACAACTTTATGGATAAAATAAACATCAAAAAGGATATAAAATAAAGAATAAATGAAAGAAAGTTTTGCAGATGAATCCAGCAACTGTAAAGCAGTGGTTAAACCGTGGCGAACTTGAAAAACTCGAAAATGTTGTGCTGGAGGGTCGAGGAGCTCGCTTGCTCGGTGAATACTCGCCGGATCTCAGGACCCGAATTTTCCTCAAGAGTCTGCCAAATTACTTGGTAAAATACACATGATATTATCTCTTTTATCTATCACAATTAATAATTAATACATAACGACAACCACAAAAATTATTTAATTTTTTCACTTCTTTCACATAGACAAAAATCACCCAAATCCACGAAGCAGTGACGAGAGGCGCTCTGCCGGAAGCTCAAAAGCTCGTGGCCGATGAGCCGAAGAAGAAACTGGCGATGGCCAAAGACGCATCGGGCACGCCATTGATCCACAAAGCGGTTTATCACGATCACAGAGATATCGTCCAGTGGCTGATTCAAAATTATCCAAATTGTTTGCAGCAGAAAGATCGTGTAAGCGCACGAGTGAGATAAAGTCTATTTAAAAAAACAGAGAACGAAATAGAGGGAAAATATGTCGAAGGGAACGAGAAATTATTTTTAGACCCTGATAAGTATCTAATAGCACGCCTTCTTGAGATATTTCTCTATCGGGCAGTTCCTAATACATCGCACCATCGCGTGACTTTCCGCCTAATGACAGAATGTAAACCACCTGTTTTCTCCTCAAGTTTCGTGTCTCGAGCGATACCTGACGAATGTCAACATGCTTCTAGTTTATTCGTGTCGAATCCTTAAAGGCCGGATATCCTTCAATTTGCGTCGTCGAAGTTCAATTCAAGATTAAAAAAAAATATATTCAGCAAAAGCTTGGCAAAAAAATTATTTTTCGTTCAATGTTCTTTCAATAATTAAATATTATACGAATTTTTATTTTCAGTTTTATTACTATACGAATTTGTTTATTTTTAGTTTAAAATTGTAATTGCTTTGAGCAGGAAGGCAGAAGCGCCCTACATTATTGCGCTGCTTGCAAAGATCCGGAATCGATGTTCGATCTTCTCATCGAAGGAGGTTGTGATGCTAGTATATGCGATAAAAAGGGAAATTCCGCTGCTTATTATCTCACACGAAGTTCCGAGATCGAACTGCCGGAAGCCGAAAGGAGACACAGACCGAAAGGGACCAATAATCGAGACAGTGAGTTTCCAAAAAGGAAAATCAATTTTTTAAATAATTAATTAAATCAACAAAAGCTGACAATTTTTATTTTTAAATTTTGTAATTTGTTAATGGCAAAAAATCCTTTAAAAATTCGGCAAATTTTTGCGTATTTTCGAATTCTCCGAATGTCGATGAAGCAAAAAAGTGCTTCGAACAATAAATGATTGACATTCGCACTGAGCGGGCTATTCCCGGAACTCTTTGAAAAAAGCACATTGCGCAAAACGTGTTCGCATGCTTATTTTTCCATTTTCTTGGTGACCTCGTTGTTGAAATTTGTCCTTGGCTCTATCGGCCAGTGCCGGTTTGTTTTGTTTTACAAATCGAATGGAAGTAACTTGGTTTTTCCCTTTCCGTCGTATCGGTAGACCGTGCATGGTAACGCGGTACGAACTTTTAGTCCATTTTCTCATGATTCTGGCTAATCGATAACGTTTAAATAAGTCATACTTTCTGACCCGGCTTTTACGATATCAAGTAGGTAGGAAAGGAAGAAATAAAAAAAAATACGACGAATCGAGGAGGATAGACTTTTTATTGCCTAGCAATTTATTTTCTCGCCGGTCAATCGTTCCAGACCTTTCGAGAAAACACAATTCTTTTCTGAAGAACACTCGTCACAAGTCACTCCATTATACTTATTAATTAAATTAAATTTTACACAGCGAATGCACACGATACAATTCCTTTTACAAATAAACGTCGATGGTAAAACAATAAACCATTAAATTAAATGACGAATACTGTGTTTGTCTTCGAGATAAAATAATTATCCGTCAGAATGATTGACACTAGATAAGAAAAAAAAATTTCTTCGCTTAGAAAGTTAAAAATGCTTTTTAAAATAAAGAGCAAATATTGTAAAGTCTGTACACGTGTTTACAGCAAATGTACGCATCGATCGATGTTTAGATTCATAAAAAATTTATTTGTGTTGTTGGAACGTTAATCATTATACATGTGAGGAAAATTTCAAGTATTTTTTAGGTAGAAATTGACTGAAATTTGTCTCAGTAATTCCACGAGGCAGTCGTGTCTCCAATTTTTCTCGTAATTGCTTTGCGAGGCAACAGGGAAAATTTAAAGGTCTAAATATTCATCAGCCCGCCGGGTATTCGATTTTTTTTCTCCTATTTGGCTTTTTTCTGCGAAAACACATATTTTTGTGTGTGTTGGCTGCGTTTACGCAGATCTGCCGGGTTATGGCTCCTCGTAAAATATTTTAGTACGGAAACGGTAACGAGTTGTCAGTCAGAGGCGTTGGCATGTTTCCCCTTTCGGAGCGTGAGGCCCGAGCATAAGCCAGCAGCACACCTGCGGAATGATTTTTCGAAAATGAATTAGCAATTGCGGACTCGTCGTGCTCACGCAACGGTTGCCATTCCTGAAGAAACACAGCGCATTAAATATTACAACGAGCATTAGCTATTTGACGAATAGTTTTACAACCCCTAAATATCGATTCATCCCCAATTGTAAATTATTCGGAAACAAAACATTAGCCGTGGCGTTCGGACGAAATCGAAATCAATAAATATTCTCAGGAACAATGGAGGCCATTTTCTTCCTTTTATTCTTATCTAATCTCTATTCAGACGAATCGACGGTGTTTCATTGAAATATGTAATGCATTGTGATACGTCGAATTTCGAATCTACAGAAATATCTTCTTGTATCGTGCTATATATTTTTGGCGAACGACGCAAAAAGTTATAAATTTTTGTAGAAATTTTATTTTTATTTTTCTTATCTAATCTCTGTTCAGATGAATCGACGCAATTTCATTGTAATAAGTAATGCATTGATGTTGAATTTTAAATCTACAGAAATATCTTCTTGTATCGTGCTATATATTTTTGGCAAACGGTGCAAAAAGTTATAAATTTTTGTAAAAATTTTATTTTTATTTTAATGTGAAATAATAAATGTTTGTAAAAAGGGTAGAAAACGTTCTACTTTCAGTTTCTGGTACTTTCACGTAATGACAGTTCATTTTTATGAACGTATCCATTATTCCATGGTTGTCGTTTAGCTCTTTTTTTTGTCTCTTTTGTGTCTCGCAGATATCGACTTCAAGCCTTCCACCATACGAATATGGATTCACAACCGGGACATCGGTAAGCTCCAGCAAGTTCTGTGGGAAGGACACGGCTCGAAACTCAGAGTCGAGACCAGCAACAATCCGAGAGTGCGAAAATTTTTGGAAGCGACGCCTTTCATAATGGTAACTAAAGTAACTTCACCATTCCAGGAAAATTCATTTTAATATTCATATTTTTATACAAATATTTTTCTACAGGATACGATAAAAGGAATTCACAATAGTGTTGTCAAAAATGACTTGGAAGGCTTTCGAAAAAGAATCGAGAGCCCAGTCCCGCCGATTATTTTGAGCAGCAAAGACTCGAATGGACTCACCGTTCTCCATAAAGTGAATATTAATTTTTGTATTCAGTTTTGAATGGAAAATGAATTTTTTTTGACGTGTTGATTTTATTTATACTTTTATTATTTATTGTAATATATTTCTGTAAGGCTGCTGGTTTGGGTTACATCGATATAGCTCGTGAAATACTTGAGGTGTATCCCGACGCGATAAACCTTCAGGATAACGATGGAAAAACGCCGCTCCATTACGCTGCAGTCGCGAAAAACGACGGGTCGACGTACGACATGTTGGTAGAACATGGAGCTGATCCCAACAAACTCGACTACGTAAGTTTTCGAGACTAAAGTATATTTTTTTATAGATTAAATTATAACATAATATTATTCTAATAGTCAATATTTTTTTTTTATTACCGAATATAACAAATAATTCAATAAACACTTTTAATTATTTAATAATTATTTATTTATACACAATAAATATTTACGAGTCATGTTGCAATATTATTGTCATTATTATAATTAAGTAATAATTGTTATTAAATAAATAAATAGAAACAACGGACACCGTCGTACTACAAAACTCGTTCGAACGACATCGACTTGACGAATCTCGTCGTGATACCGGAAGCGCCTAGAATATCGGGAATTTTTCCAAAAAATTGGGACTGGCGTATCCTGGATTCGGACGAAACGATCGGCAAATCAAGAAAAAAATCTCGAAGCACTCTCGACGTTGACCGAGCATTCGGCAGTCCGGAAATGGCTTCGAAAAACGATGACGAAGACTTTGGGGTGAGTTTTTGCACGTTCTTTAATTTTTTAAATACTTCACGTGTTCGATTCGATCGTTTTTTTCTTGTTTCGTGTGGAAATTCCGGATCAATATTCCATCAAAATTTTGAAATATTCAAGTAGACGTGAAAATTGTTGATTGGCTTTTTGTTGTATCGTTCGATGAGGAATTTTGGTGTAGAGAAAATCTGCGCAAAAGGGGGGACAAGATTAAAACTTTCAGATCTCGACTAGCGAGGATGTTAAGGACGATTTGGTGGAACAGATTAAGAAAGCGGATGACGCACTGGAGGTAGAGAGCGAGGGTGGACCAGGAACCGACGCGACTCCGGACGGAGTGGAAGAAATAGAGGACGTCGAAAATAATGTCGAAGAGAAACCGGAGGACGAGCAAAATGATGATGAACCAAATGAGGAACAAAATGACGAGGAAAAATCGTTGGACGACGAGGCCGTCGTCGTTTCGGAAAATAATGAGGAAAATTTGGAAAACGAAACGAAGGAGGTCGAACCAGAGTCCCCAAACGCGGAGGCCCCGGAGAACACTGTCGACGAGCCGACTCCCGAAGAGGAGCGAACTGAAGCTAGTACGGGTGATTCCGGTGTCGGCGAATCGAGAAATGATGAGGACCAGGTTGCTGCCCTTACTTTTTTTTCATTTTAACACCGTTTTTATTGGAAGTGGATTAAAAAAATCGAAAACGAACAAAATTCAAATTGGTGGTTATAACGTTCAAAAACGACGTTCTAAATTTTTTTTTAATATCGTGAATATAAATTAACATTTTTTGGAAGTGATGAATTATGATAACTGGAAAAGATTTCTTATCATCCAGGCCTCCAATTTTTAATTGAGCGTAATTGGCAGAAAATTGAATGATTGAAAATTTTTAAAAATCTCACATTTCTGAAATTTTCATGATACATTCATTGTCTCTGAATTATCTTTATAATTAAAGCCGTCAAATTTCAAGATTTCCAAAACATCGGTTTCGAAGCTTCTTAAAGATAATGCATCGATTTTCCAGCCATTTCGAGCCGATAAATCATAAATTTTCTACCAGCAATTAAAAAAAAATTTTATCAAAATTGGAGGCTACGAAATCATTCTACTTTTATATCCTACATATTTCCGCAATTACACAACACTTAATTGTAATTTCAATTTCTATGTGTTAAAATTTGTACATGAATTTTTTTTTATTTCACTATTTTGCCTATTACTTCATCCCGCTGGTGACATCGAAACTATCATTTCGTTCTCATTTTTTTACGAGAATAAAAAATAATACACGTGGATAATGTACATAGGCACGTTGATCGATAGAATTTAACTCGCAGGAGACGTACACACAAACAAAAATAGAGACACGTGTGAGAAAAAAGAGAGTGGAGAAGATTGACACGCACGATAAATGGCAGCATATCGATCGGTTTTGTTCATGCGCACATTATTGTCTCTTCGTTTGAAGCGACTAGTGCAAGGGAGACGGCCGAACGGTAACAGACGATTTTTTCTGACAGGTCATCGTTGGAGAACACGCGGAGTTGCCCGAAGCGGAGCTCAATGAGGGTAGCATGCCAGTAGATCTGGAAGTTGAGGACTTGCTGGTGAAAGGTACGATGGAACAATTGGCAGCTTTGGTCCTCAACGGTGAAGGAAGAAGACTCGTCGGGAGACATTCGAACAATTCCGAACTTCAAGCCTTCATCGATAATGTTCCGTCCTACATCGTAAGGCCTTGTCATTATTTTTTTTCTGCTTACTGCTAAAATCGATAACATTACGTTTAAATGTGCAATGTTGCAATGTAAATGTAATGAAATATTCATATTTTTTGACGAAGATAAAAAATCGTTTATGAACAAAGTTAAAAAAGTTTTAAAGGAAGATTAAAGAGAGATTTAAATCGATTTTTTTGATGAAGCAATTTTTAATGAGAGATACACGTGGTTTTGATAACTTTTTTTTTGTTAATTAATTTTTTTGTTTGTTATTTTCTAGGGTAAAATTCACGCAGTCCACATGGCGGCGAGAGAAGGAAATCTCCGAGATTTACAGAGCTCGCTCGATCGACGTAAATTCGCGGTTGCTCGAGACGGTTCTTCGCCTCATGGAGCGACGCCTCTCCATGTCGCTGTTATTTTTGGTCACACGGCCATCATCAGGTCAGCACTTTCAAATTCTTAAAAATTAAACATTGCAAAAGTACGAACATTCTCAGATATTATATATCGACGTTCAAAATAAATTTTTTAAACTTTCATTTTCATTTCAAACAAGAATTTTTATCTTTCAGAAATTCTATGAAAAAATAATTACTTTTATTTATTCATGGCTAAATAAAATTAAATGGTTGATTCCCCAGGTACCTCGCGGGTAGATTTCCCGAGACCACAAAGGTGACCGATATCGATGGCAGGACGGCGTTGCATTACGCAGCGACTCTGGCTGACAATGGACACTTTTACAATCTTTTGCTTCATCTAGGGGCGAATCCCCTCAGCCAGGACAACGTGAGTCATTTTTACAATAAAATAAAAATATTTAAAAAAAGAAAAAAATTATTTCATCGCCTCTGATTTTCATCGCGCTGACAGTTCGGACAAAAAGCAGACTATTACAAGGAAAATCAGAGCGATCTCTCGCATAAGCGATTGCTCCGAGATTTCGGTGCTCGCGAAAAACTCGCCGATGAGATGTTGATCGACAGAGGTAACTTCGCTCCCTCTTGCTTATCTTTATTTTTGTATTATTCTTTCGCTGATTGCTCATTACTCTTTAGCTATAATTTTAGCTATATACGAGTAGCGCGAATAGTAGAATTGTGAAAGTTCTAACTCTGGGATTTCATGAGTCGTGTGCGTGGTACCGGAAATGCGAGGAAGATGGGTCGAGGGGGAACGTTTTAGTCCAAAATATATTTGTCTCTCCTCTCTCTCCTTTTTCATTATTTATTCATCACTCTGTATTATTATTCTTTTGTATATTCTATATTTACGTAAGATAGATCATATCAGAATATATCAAGATTAGAAAAGATTATATTTTATTCAAAATAGATCTATGACATTTCTTGTCGTTTAGAAACGAATTTATCAATATTTCATTAAAGGAAGATTTATGTTTGTTTTTTTCTTTTTATTGTAGTTATGTTAATTTGAGAGGAACTTAATAATTCTGAAAAAATCTAAATAGTGCAAATGAAGAATAATAAAAGAATAGAGAAGTTTATTATAAAAATCTAATAAAAAAGAACACAATTATAAGGCAAATTAATTGGTTGAATAATAAATCAGTTTATGCTTTAGGTCATTGTATAAAATAGAGAAAAAATTTACGTTAGCAATGAGGTTTTGAACCCTTAGTAGTCACACTGGGTCCAAAAGACCCATGACTTTTTTGACCCGGAATACGGGTCCCTCAAATCGAAAAATTTAGGTTCGTGGCGGTATCTA
>JAPYYX010000669.1:0-82338 GCA_030522605.1 Cremastinae sp. B BG-2022a | reverse complement strand
AAGCGGTCACCCATCCAAGTATTGGCCGCGCCTAATGCAGCTTAACTTGTGGGACCGCCGAAACTCCACATCGACCACGGGCCTACGACTGTCGGTTCAAGATTTTTATAATTTTAACTTCAAATTTAAAAATAAGTGCATATTTAGTAATGAATTCTATAGCGAATCTTTTATTCCACCTTGCTGTATTCGAGGATGTTCGTTTTTCACGGATGTTGTGGAAGAAAATAGCAGGGACCGCGTCGAGTTTACAGCATGGAGCGTTTGTTTCATAAACAGGATTGGGCTTCTGGCTATGTGAAGTGAGAGAGCGAGGGAGAACGAGCATAGGAACGATTCATATTCGAGCCACGAAACGAAAGAAGATAAAGAACGTGGGGAGCTGGAAAGATCTCGAACAGGAAAGCTCTTCGTCTTCTCGCCTCTTCCTCTTCTTCATCCTTCGTGTACGCACGCTTTCCCCTTTCGTTTATTCGCGGACATGACTCATCAATGCAATTCGCGAAACGCAATAGACCCGGAGACTCAGCGGTCTGACCAAAAATCAAAACATTTCTCCAGGACTTTCTATTTTTGAGTGATAATTAACATTTTAATTTGAAAGAAAAGTTATTATGCTAATAAATAATCGATTTTAAAAATCATTAAATAATAACTGACAATTTTTTCCCCAAAATAAGAATAATGATTTGTACTTTTTCTTAACAAGTATAATTAAAATTTTGCTAAATCTTTTCATTACATCAAGAACAGCTTTTAAAAACCATTAAATTATAGTGATTAAAATAATTCACTTTCATCGAAGGCTTTTTTCAGACTTCTTAATACATTTCTTAAAAACTTGAATTTTTTATCCAAGAGTCTATCGTATAAATCATTAAATGACAATTGACAATTATTTTTTTTATAAAATAAGAATAACGATTTGTACTTTTTCTTAACAAGTATAATGAAAATGTTGCTAAATTTTTTCATTAGATCAATAACCGATTTTAAAAATCATTAAATTATAGTGATTAAATTAATGTAGACTTTTTCACCGAATACTTTTTTGTGATTTTTTAATATATTTTTGAGAAACTTATTTTTTGAATGATATTACAATGTGAAGAATGATGATTGATTGCAACAAATATCTTGACTTTGGTTTTGATAAATGAAACTCTGAACAATAGCCGAAAAATGAAAAAAAAATTTGTTTTCGAAAGTGTTCACTGCTCTCTCTGTAATTTTGAGTCGAGAATGAAAAAAAAGAAAAATGAAAACAAAGGAAAAGTTTGAAATGCGAAAAAAAACCTGATCGACTGGGTGGAGAATAAAAAAAGAAAGAGAAGAATTGACAGAGATCTCTGAATTTTTGAACATGCGTGTATTGAAGAGCGCGCGACCGTTCGCTCTTCTCTTTCTCCCGTCTTTTTTCTCGGGCACTAGTTCAACCGGTTTTTTGTGCTCGCATCCCGAACCTAATACTTTTTTCCCCATCTTGTGCCGCACACGTTTTCTGCGACGTCTGTGCGCCGGGGAAAAAACAAGGAGGATAGAAGATTATGAGTGACGGAGAAGCTCATTTATTGAGCCTTGAAAAGGAGGATAATAAATTATGGAATAAAAAAAAAGAGCAAGAAGCAAATTAAATGAATACGAGAGATAAAAAGATAAACTGAAGGTACCGAAAAAATAATTTTACAATTAAAAATAAAAAATGTAACCATTGTATGTTTTTGTTCCCGAAAAATTAATGCAAAAATTGGCATTTGAAATTTGTAAAGTCTGTATAAAAGAAAAAAAAATTATCAAAATTTTTGAAAAAAATGTTAAAACTGATAAAAGTATTGTAACAAAAAGCAACTAAATAACGAACTGTTTGAGAAGTAAACAAAAACAAAAAATGAGGAATAAATGAAAGAAATGTATTCGTGTAAATTTGTCGAGCAAACGAGCGAATAAGAATAAAATGAGAAATGTCGAGCCGGCGGCTGGTCGACCAATGAGCTCGGAGTTTGACGTTACCGCGTGGTGCGGGTGAGCATCTCCCGTACACGTGGTTCTCCCTGCGTCCGCGATGTGCTTTCGAGGTCACGGATCACAAACGTGAAAGATCCGAAACGCATGCGCATCGTTTTCTCCCCCGCGTCCCGTCTCCCATTTCTCGCAGCTCTCCATCCCGCCATCGTAAAGCGTATCGCGTGAAACTTGCCCTCTCCGCGAGGAAAGACGAAGAGTGCTATAACTACTTTTCGCTTACACCGTGAAAATCAACGAAAAACTTTATTTTTCTTGAATATTTTCTATTTTTGACGATTTTTTATTTCTCAAATATTTTTTTATGTGAAAGAAATATTTAGAACGTTTAGACGATAAATTACATAGAATCGTCGTAATTTATGCAATTAAAAAATAATCAATCAATGCTTTTTTAATTTTAGATAACTCATTTTTCTGTTTTGGATCTTCGAGCAAGTTTCACGGAGGCGAGAAGTTGCACGATCATCGGAAATAAAGAAAACAGACGTACAAGTGTACATTCGAGTGTTCCGAGCCCATATCGGAGTCTGAAGAACGAGGAAGAAAATTAACGTGTGTAATGATAAAAATGTAAAATTTAATGTAAATGTACGTTTCGATGAAATTTCGTGGAAATTATTGTATACGTAATCAAAACATTTTCAGAGTTCAATATTCTGGATATTTTTTAAAGATATTCGTCGTTTCGTATGGGAGACTTTTATGTATCAAGCAAACATGACTTTCTTGTTGCAAATGAAAAAAAATTTACCTCGAAGATAATTTACAAAATTATGGGACACATTGTCGGAAATCGTTTTATATAAACGTCAGAGATTTTCTTCTTTTTTATCGTTCAAGTGTTTTGTCAGTCACCATACTGACAAATCAATTTATCCTTCCGGGAAAAGATAAAATTTATAAAGTTTAATAAGTAGTTCTCGAAAGCCATCGCAACTTCTTCATTTTCCAATTCTTTCAATATATGAGAAAATTGACGAATCCGGACTTGATGGATTTTATGATTTTTTCACAATAAAATATGATTATATAAATTCATTTTTTAATTTATTTCCCAGTTTTTTAAATCAGTAAATATAATCCAAAATATTTAATCATATTTTTATTTTTTTTCTATTAATTTAAATACAAGAAATAAATATCGAAATTTTTAATTTCTATTTGTCTTTGCAAATTAAAAAAAATTTTCATATATTATTTAATTCAAAATTATTTGATTCCAAAAAATAAATATTACTCCACATAAATTGTAATTTTTTTAAAATTTCCACATTTTCACGAATAGGAAGAGAATCTCGAATAGGAACAATAATAATAATAATAATCCTAGGTTTATCGTCGATGAGCAATAGAGCCGGATGGTTCGATGTTTGGAAGTGAAATCATAAATCGGGAGGGGAAAATGTGCCGCGTGTTTTCATCGTAGACAGCGCGTCGTTTTATCGCACAGCCGGTAATAATCGCGCGTGTGCGTTCCTCATCGCGTTGGAAAAAAAAGTGGTGGAAGTGTTAAAGAGTCCACACGTACCGAAACGTCGAACCGACACGCAAAATACTCAAAACTCTTTTGCTCTCGCTAAACGGTGACGTCATATCGGGCTATTTGTGAGATACTCCAGCCACGATATACTCCCTCGAAAGAGAAAATAAAAGACGATCGACTCCTCCTACAATTTATACTCCGTATTTACATTTCAGAATTGCGTCTTTATTTTTTTATCGCGAGTTTTAAGATGTGTTTTGCAGACGAAATCGAGAAATGATATTTACTTTTCAATTTACATTTTTATTGAAATAAGTTATGTAATGATTTTTTTTAATAAAATTTACTTTCATTGAAAATAAAATTATATTTTGGAAATTTATTGAATTTTTTCGTGTGGTTCTGAAACACTTAATTTTTTAATTCACGTTGAAAATTAAAAACTCCATAACGTGTATTTTTAATTTATAAAATTATGAAGACGCGCGTTTGAAATTTTTGTCCTACACCCGAAAAATTTCGGAGCGAAAAAAAAAGTTGATTAAACTCGACTCGTACGGCGATAAGTTGACAAGAGCCACAACGAATGTTAATCGTGTCGAATTTGCATAAAATACCGATGACATCATCCCGATAACGCGACTCGTATACGAAACTTGTGCAAGTGTTTCCATCAGTATTCATTGCCATGTAATTTCGGACTAGCTCGAAGATGAATTTTCATCCTGAAAAGTAAACGAGGAGTGAACAAAGTAGGAAGAAATTAAAATTTTTTTAAAATCGACTTAAAAAATGTTCTGGTAAATTTTTGCACTGCTCCGTAATACGACACGATGCTCTCGTTTCCGAGTGAATCATTCTTCATCAAATTGTCAACAAATGATAAAGAAGATTGTAAAAACGATTTAAAAAGTAATCTGAATAAGTTTGCTTTGGGTAATGAAAAAACATCGTTTTAAGAAATATAAAAAAGTAATAAAAACAAGACAGAGAGAGTAAGGAAATTAATTGTAAACAAAGGTGAGTACGAAGAAAAAAGAGACACATTTTAAAATAGTTAAGACGATTTTCCCTACGTGTTTTTCTGTTACTACACTTTGCGTGAGCAACCGGTCGTTATCAATGCAGCTTGCTGGCTCGTACTCGCTAATGGAGAATCAAGCGAGTGCAATAAAAATATAAAAATATATCCTATCTTCTGGGGAGTTACTCCTATCGTTGTTTGTGACTAGCGACAGACATAGATAAAGAACGAAAGAAAGAGGAGAGAAAACAACAAAAGTGTACAAAAACATGTTTAGTTTTAAAAAAAAAATTTCGCGAAAAAAAAAATTTTTAATTGCAACATTTTTTTTGTAATAAACAAAAAATATTTCATATACTTTTATCTTTTGTCAAATCGCTTTTACAATTTTTTTAATTTAATTTTCATCGTGTTTCATTGATTTAAATAATTAAAAATTATGATTAGACATTGAAGAATTATTCATTTTTTTAGAGTGATGAAGAGACAAAAAAAGAAGTGAAATAAAATGATGTGGTCAGCCAACGAGGTTCAGTCCAGATGGTCATTTGTTTTTCTCGAACACATTCGATTCATAGGTGATGTCCCGTCGCGATTGGTTTCCCGATCGAGCGAACGCAAATGAACTTTATCTCGTGTATTCCTCGAGCGAGCAAACTCCAACGGGTCTCTTTCTCTCTTTATTTTTCTGTCTTCCTCTTTCTCCTGCTTTTTGGTCATTAACCTCACTTGCCAATGAATCACGCGAATTTTTAAACGCTCAACATTTAAAAAGGCGCGACGAAATCTTTGAGGCTCGAACATGATGTTTGTTTTTCTTGGCTCGGGTTTTTTTTTCTAGGTTTCGAGTCTCCGTCCAGGTTGGTCGTCATCATTTTCAACAATTTTTTTTGTATTCAAATTTATTCCTCGACCTCGGCTCGGACAATTAATTCTGAGATTTATTGAATTTTTCCGTCCGATTTGAAAGTTTGGAGTCGTCGTTAGGAACGTCGACATAAATATTTTGGAAAATGAGAAAATCATTACGAACTCAATGTCAAGATAATTTTCAAAAAAGTTTTTGGCAGAGATTCAAAAATTATCTAATCCGAGCACAAAATTGTATTTTCCTAGAAATTAAAAATCTTTTTTCTTTCGGGTAGAAGTAGAATTCAAAATAAGAAAATTTTCTGATGTTCGGAGATGCTTCCAATGAATTTAACGATAAAGCAAAGCTAATACAAAAAAAATGACAGCTGAGTCAACAAAAAAGAAATTTCACAAAGACAACAGAATATGTAAATATTTTCAACTAAATAAACATTTCTGAGTCACATGGCATATTTTTTCAAAAATAATAACTAAAAAATTTGTTAATTCAATAAAAATTATAAATTAGAAGGTAAAAATTGTTATGATTTTTTAAGAAGATAAAATTTTTTTACTACGAGCCTGAAATCCATTGACGAGAGTAATAAACAATTTTTTAGAATCTTGAGACTGTTTTGACGCAAAAGAAACAGAGACTGTCATTGATGTTTGAGCAATTCGATAATCTCCGTCTCTTGATTTTTGCACACATGCAGACTTTAACAACTCAGGATGTAAAACGAAACAAAATACTTGTCGGGAAGATAAAAGATACAAAAAGAAATCTTATGTTCCTTAAAAACAAAACAAGATAACAGTCGGGCAATATTGTTACGTGTAAAGAAAAGTTCATCACAGATATTTGAGTGACACACGAGCTAATCAATTTACGCCAAATAACACATGGAGAGCCAAGTGATTGGATAAATCACTTTTTTTCTAATCAAACTTTACGATGTTATTTCCCTAGATTGAAATTAACCAGTTCGAATTACTTTTTTCCAGATGGTATTCAGTTTAGATTTTATTTTTTTATTGAATTTCGTATAATTAGTGAAATTAGTGAAAAAACATTAATTTTTTTATAAATTAAAATTATTTTCTTAGACAAAGAGGATATCTTTGATTGTTTTGATTTTTTATTAGAAGAAATTTAATTTTGTTAATTCTGTCACGACTAAAAGTGTTTATATCATTTTTAAATTTGCACTAAAAACTGTTTTTAGTGCAAAAAAAACTAAAAACACTATTTCTTCTCCCGCATGATTGAGATTAGTAAACAAATTTTTTTTTACATATTGGAATTATTTTCTTAGACAAAAACGATATTTGTGATTTTGATCTTTTATTTAAAAAAAATTAAATTTTGTTTATTCAGTCACGACTACAAGTGCTTATACTATTTTCAAATTTGCACTAAAAACTATCTACTATTTCTTCTTCTTCACGATTGAAATTAGTCAGTTTGCATAACTTTTTTCCAGATGGTATTTGTTTTAGATTTTCTTTTTTCAATGAATTTTGTAAGTAGCGAAATTAGTAAAAAAATATATATTAGCCTTACTTTTCTTAGACAAAAAGGATATTGTGATTATTTTGATCTTTTATTTGAAGAAATTGAATTTTGTTATTTCTGTCATGACTAAAAACGTTTATACCATTCTTAAATTTGCACTAAAAAACTATTTACTATCTCTCCTCCTGCATGATTGAAATTAGCCAGTTTGCATGACTTTTTTCCAGATCGAATCAGTCGACATGGCCTTTCAATTAATTTATGCCAATTTTAATCATATAGTTCAGTTTCTTTACATTCCACAAATTCCTTTATTTTGCAAACGTTCAAGAAAATTATCGCTCAGTCTACTCGTCACGTTTAAATTATTTTTCATGCGCTTCGAAATTCAAGAACCTGCCAACGACTGAAATTTGAATTTACTTTATTCATCATTTTTAGTGGATAATTCATCCGCAAAAATTTTTTATCGTCACGAAATTAAATGAGTAACAAGGTTGTGAATCGTGCACGTGGAGAGAGAAAGAAAAATAAACGAACCGATGATATCAGCTTGGAGTAAACGCGATTGAAAAAATATCAGAATCGCGTCTGGGTATTCGGTTAATTGTCGTCGAAGGGATATTTTTCCGATTACGTCGAGTTAGTGGAATTCGAGAAATGACAATAACCGAGCGTTTACTGCACGTTTTCTTTCCGCACAAAATAATCGACCGGGGAATCGTGAGGCGAGCCAATATCGCGCTCGGGTCTATAAAAATGTTTTATCGGCTCGCAACGTTGCGGGTTATTGAATGAAATTATTGCGCTACCGTGCGTGCGCGACTTTTTCTCTCGCGTTTGTCCGTCGCGGACGAGTGAGAGAATTTTCAATTGTGGGTCAAGGAAAACCACTTGAATCTAATCAGACCATGCGAAACTGGTTCGATCCAAATTCATTTCGTCGTTTCGCAAATTGATGAAAGACGCTCAGATTTTTCGATAAATCAGCTTTTCTCCCCATTTCTGCTTTTGCGCTTCCTGATCTGTAGATTTAGCTCAGTTAGCTGTCAATCCAGCATTTTAACATTTCATTCGATATTTTTCGACAGTTTTTTTCTTTTCTGTATTTTTTCAAAGATTATGGAAATTTCGTTATTGTCATTGTGTTCTCAATTCAAATCGGTGCATTCAAGTCTGAATTTATCTTCGCTCGAATCTCTGATAATAACTCTTCGACTTGGCAAAATTGGAGGCAAAGAGCTACGTGTTTACTTTGAGATTGATATAATTTTATCATCTATTTTTGAATTTAATTTCATCGTCTACTTTTCCATTCAGAAATCTTCAACAAATTTAATCTCATTCAGATAATCATGTATGCAGATCACTTTTTTCGACAAAAATTTCAATACTCTGTGACGTTAAAAATAAGAAATAAAAAAGTTCTTCGTACATAAAAATTATCAATGAAGCACGAAATGAAATTCCCTCTGAAATTTTTTTCTGAATAATTAAAATAATTTATTATAATACATTTTCGAGAACTCTTTAAAATGAGCACTCATAAAAAATACAAATTATCCCGTACTCAAAATAATTCCATTTTCCAACAAAAACAAATTTTTTTCTCGATATAGCGACGAGAAAGAAAAACGTGAGAGCAAAAAGGCAATGAAGTTGCGTCGTGCATGAAAAAAGAGCTTTTCATTTCCTGTGGAAAATCCCAGGCGAGAGACATCAAATTGAATGAAGCATCGAAAGATTTTATAGCCAAGGTGTCCTTGAACGTAAGGAGTAAAAAAATATTATGAAGCAAAAACGTACACCGAGAGAAAGAGAAATAAAGAGAGAGAGAGAGAGAAGAAAAGAAAAATGATCGGAAGGTGAGATCGATCTTTAAAATGTAATCGATGGCCAATTAATCTGGATCTTGGCACGATTCGAATCGTCAAATCGTCATACCGATATTTATGACTTAGTTCATCGTCAAGAGAGACGAAGACAGCGTAAGAAAAAATTATAGAATGAGAAAGAGAGGACAAAAATGATCGGCGTGAAATTCTTTAGAATTTTATCACAGCCAATTAATCGGGATCTCGTTGGCACGATTACGATTTGTAATCGTCTTACATCAGGATTTAAATATATATGTATAATATGGTTTGTCGTTAAGATCGAGAGAGAGAGAGAGCAGAATAAAGTGAAAAAGAAAAAAAATAAAGATAAAAAAATAGAGCGATATCGTGTGGAACGAGGAAGAGCAAAACAGTATCGAACAAATAAGAAAGAAGCGAGTGTATTGAATCGCTTGGGCGCCGAACAGTCTGCCGGGACTGTTGGCACTCTTGGTTCGTCATTTTGAAATTCCCCAACAGTCGAGACTCATTATTCCGTCCATCATATTCAAACGTGAGGATTTTTCGTTTCTCTCTCTCTCTCTCTCCACCTTTCCCCTTATTTTTCTCCTTCTTTTTCCTCTTTTTTTTCGCTCGAGTCTTGCGAGTCAATTTTCAACGTTGAATGAAAAAAATATGAGTGGCGTGACTTATTTAAATAGTTCGCCTCGGGCCCGTTTCTCCGAGAATCATTGGAATTAATGAATTCGGATTGTTTGGCGAATAGGCAAAGAGAAACGTAAAGAGCACGAATTGAATTTATTAAGAAACACACCTTTAAGATAATATCAATAATATTACCAGTCATATTCAATTATCTTTTTGTTTCTTAATTTAATAAAAAAAGTGAGAGAAAAAGTTTCGTTCTTGCGTTAAACATACTTTTACGTTATCAATTCCTTGGTCGGTTTACATAAATATCTGATACTCTCAAGGAACATCTATCATAAAAGATTGATGACTTGACACGCATTTTCCCAAAAAGAATGGACGGAAAAATCTCACATTATCCGTGATAACACAATCCATCAAAAATTCATCCAATCGTAGAAATATTGTATGTACCAAACATTAAGATTAATGTACATTAATCAAGATTTGAAGACGTGGACGAAAAATTTCTATTTGAATAATTTCATCAATTTTTCGACTTTAGGGCCAGAAGTTTTCTTAAATGTTGAAATAATCGTAAAAAATAGTGAAATTGGTATAATAAAATGGAAATAAAAAGCACGGAAGGAAAAAAGAATCGTGAAATGTGTTGGATTTGCGGAGACGTAACTTTCCGTTCCGGAGTGAGAAATGAGCGACGTGTACGAGCGTCGGAGTGGGGACGGATCGACGTCCAATCGGAAAATGACTTTTGCTTCAGCCGTTTACTGGTGCCGCACAGTCTAGCGAGGCTCTCTCGATGCGACGACAGCTGATCCCGTCGTGAACGAGAAGCCGCGCTTCTATGATTACCGAACGCTCGCACCCACACAAATACACACACAGATCACAAACACACGCACACAAATACAATATACAAACGTAATTTTTTTTCTACACGCTGGCGGTTTGTCTGACACGAAGAGCATCGCTAGTCTCGTTATTTCATGTTGCACAATGCCATTATATCATTTTCTCTCTCCTAACGCAACTCCCGAGTCAACACAATTGCAAAAACTATTTTTTTTTCTTCATTTTTCATCAAACACATTTTTTGAGGGTTTTTAATTTTTATTCCTATATTTTAGCTACTGAGGAAAAAAATTAATATTTTTTATTAAAATTTTAATCAATCAAGCTCGAAATTTTTTTCTTTTCTCAAATATATAAACTGATGGAACAGGTGAGTGACAATTGCAAAATTGCAAATTTGTCAAATGCATCAGAGTACTTTTTTTTTTAATTTTTAAATATATTTTGAGACTCGTTATTGTATTAATTAAAAAATGAAAAAAAATTGTTATCTTAAAAAGATAAATTAAAATAAAAAACTTACCCTTCCGACGACCGAAGGGTCCAAAAAATGTGCCATTTCTACCAATAACGTTGTCATCAATGTACTTGAGAAGTTTGCTGATCTCCTCGCCCCTTTTGGCAGCGATTGACTTGATAGTGCGAGGAAACTCGCCCGTGGGATCCTCGAGACCTTTGAGGGGTATGAGGGCGTAGTTCGGAGGGATACTTTGATTGACGGATCCTCCGAGTACGCTCGTCCCCGAGGTCGGGGACGGAGCTTGCTGCTGACCCGGATAACCGGGCGTCGTTTCCTCGGGCAACGAGACAATGCGCCTCTGGGAGCCACTCCAGCTCTTCCCGCTCGAATATTTCACCGAGCAGCTCATCCTCTCATAGTGTCCTGCGAATGATGAACCACCCTGACGACCCTTGTCCCACTCGGGGAAATTTTTAGATCACTTTTTCACTCGTATCACTTCAATTCTTTTCTCGCATTATTTTTTTCCCATTTATTCTTTAAATTAAATTTATCATCCAGAATTAGAAAAATTAATAAAAAAATGTTCTCTTATTCGTAATTTTTTTTTTCTTTCGACAAAATTATTTGATAATTTTATCACTCTTATCACTCCAATTCTCTCGCACTGTTTTGTTCCATTTATCGATTATATTCAAATGGCTTTTAGCAAAATTGAATCAAAAGTTATTTTTTTCGGATTTTTTCGTTTCTTCGATTTTCTTTTTTGTTCGCTTATCTCTCCGCGCGATTTTACAGTTCTCCTTTCTCGGTACTCCGAAAGGAGGACTCTCGGTCTCCGATTGTGCACCTGGCAGACTAACCGGTCTCGGCTTTTGCGAAATTTATCTTCTCCCTTTTTCCTCTCCCTCTGTTCTTCTTCCCTCCTTTTATTCTTTAGCGAGATGACGATGGGACGTCAGCGGGTTGTGAGTCAGCGATTGATGCGTCCTCGAACAATGGAAACGAGTGACAAATCGCTCGAAAAAAACACGCGGTTTCACGAAGAAAAAGAATCCACAAAAAAAAATTCAGTCTCCAATTTTTTACTCCAGTTTTTCCCGAAACTTTTCAACGTGTCTTGTTGAAAAAAAAATTTTCGCAAAATTTTCTTTTCGATTTTTCGTTCCCAAAATTTTCAGGAATTTTCCACTCGCGAATTTTCTTTTCTGGAAAAAAGTCTGAAGTCTAATTTCAATTGTATCTAGATTTTTCCTCCAAGTTTCACGAATTTTCCGAAACTCGAAATTTTCAACTCGCGAATTTTATTTTTGGGGAAAAAGTTCGAAATAGTACGGAAATGTCTGCTCGACGATTCTCAAGGACTATCTCTTTCTCCTCTTATCGAAATAACCTCGCAGCATGTATATATCACGTGGTGGCGATGATGGCGGGCTCACAACACTTGCGTCGTGCCCGAGAGACTGCAAGTCGATAACTAAATGCACGTTCGAGTCTCGCGATTCGTAGCTCGAATAGACTCAACCCTTTCTTCCCCTCCCTCGCTTTTTCTCCCTCTCCAAAAATTTCTCGCTCACTCTCTATACATATACATATGTAATAATCTTATCGAGATTTTTCCTCTTTTTTTAATGATCTATTTATTTTCCTTAATGACAAATTTTTTATATTCTCGCTTCTGGAGTTTCTATTCTTTCGAAGAACTTTTTTATTTCTTTTTTTAGCACTGAATACGTTATCATAATTTTCTTCTCTTCGTGACCATTTGTTTGCTCGAAGATTTTATAGTTTTTGTATTTACACTTTTTTTAGTTTCTTTTATGGAGTTTTGAAAAAAATTTCGTGCTCCGGATATCGCGAAGTTTTTACGATAAATAATTAAGCACTTTTCACTGTCTTTTTACACAATTCTCCAAATTTGATCAAGATTTCACTTTACGTCAATTTCTATAAAAAAAGTTATTAGAAATTCTCACAAGTGACTTTTAATAATTTTTAATTTCTTTTCTTTATCAAATTTTCGTCTTTTTGCTTCGATTACATCATTCGTATCGTCAATAATTAATTGAATAAATTTTATCACTCAGAGAGACAAAAAAATCACTAAAAATTCGAAAAATCGTCTCCCTCATTTATTTCCCCTCATCCCAGCAATCCCAGAGATTCACTTTTATTTTTATTTTCCTCGGAGACTTACTCTCTTATCTCACACACGCAGCTTATCCACCAGGGAGAGTTTTTGCTCTCTCGAAATGTATTCGATCCCCGAGATAAAGCTCACAAGTCACTCCCGAGTTATCTCTCGATTTTTAATTCGTGTTCGAGAGTCTCGTGGCCTATTTTTATTCTTTATTTTTCGTGTACTTACGATACTTTTATCTCTTACTGTATTACGTTAATTATTTTTGTGATTTTTTTTAAATTTTGTTATTATTTTTGTTCCTTTTTTTAAAGACCGCGGGCACGCTGTCTGGCGCGCGAGTCCGTCTTGCTCTGGACGTTTCTACTCGACTAAACTGTGAGTGCTCGTCGAGCCTGGCAGAGAGAAGGAGCGCGCGCGCGCGCAGGCTCGCGCCGGTGGCGAATCTCCGTTCAAACGTATCGCGGTGGGGAAAAAAAGGCGAGCCAAGAGAGAATGGAGATAACGAAAAAAACAGTCTCTCTTATAATAAAGCCGGTGTACGCGCCTTGGCGATATCAATCGAGAATGTAGTATACTCTAATGCGAGATTCAATATTCGCTCGAGGTACATCGCGAGACTGAATGTCTGCCACGAATCTTCGCCCGCGAGATCCGGACATTTTTCTAGATCAACAATCTCTGCTCGGGCTGGTTCGATCAATCGTGTTGTCAGATTCTTTTTTCTTTTTTAAAAATATTTTTTAATTATTTAAAAAAATTTTTTTTTTTTTGTAATTTGTGATTTTAATTATCAGGAATAATTTTGTGTGTTTTGAATTAATCTTGCGTTTTGATATTTTTTGAGTTCATATTTTTTATTTTATTTATGACTCAAATCGGAACCCAAACATAGCCGTGACACCATTGATGGTCGGGCTCTTGGTCCACTGGAGCGTTCTCGCGCAGGCGCACTTTTTCTCGAAATTTATACGCATCTCGCCCTTTTCAAGGGAATCCATCGAGCCAATGTTCCCTCCCGTCTCCTCGTACATTTTTCCTCCCTCTTTATCTACTCTTTTCCATCATATCGCTCATCGAATAACTTTCTTATCCTCAGCTCGGTTCATCACCCAGCAAAAATGCTCATTTTTTTATATCCACAGCCAGGAAGTGTCATAATACAGAGCTAATGGAAATTTTTCAAGGTCACGTGGTCCAGAGATTCGCTTCGAAACATCCCTTCGATAAAACATGGAATTGCCCATGTGAAATGTGTTTTTTTTCAAACTTCAGCATTTATTTAGTTTGGAAATATTATTCTGATTGTTGATAAATAATAAAAGAAATATTAACATTTTTCAACGTCATTTGAAAACAGAAAAAAATTAACATTTCAAGTCGTTTATAATATTAAAAGTTGTTTTTATTATCGTAAGGACATTATTAAAATTTTTTCCTTTTAAAATATTCATAGATTTCGAAATTTGAAAATTTAAATTTTACTCGATAAAATCAGTTCTTTTTCGCGATTTTTTTCCTCTTTCATTGTTTGAGCTCTGTCTTCTCGTTCGCTTTGAAAGAAAGTCTCCTCTCGTCGCATGAAAAGAAGAGTTGATTGCGGTGAAAAAAAAATTGTATCGTAACATCTGACAAAGCGGAAATGTCGTCTGTGATGATGCTGGCACAAAAGAAAATACACCTGTCGGAAAGTGGTCACCCTTTCTCAGTACGCTCTGCTAAATCTCAGAGAAAAGCACTCGCAAGAATAGATAACTATCGTCGTCTCTTCTGTTTCCTTCCCTTCAGCCTTCACATCCACGTTGCTTTACATTTTCCTCTTTTTTTATGTCTGAGATTGAGAAAAATCATTTTTTAAAGAAAAATCAATTCTGTATCAATATCTTAAACATTTTAAAATATTCTCATCAATTTATTAATCATTTGATGATAATATTTAGATTAATTAAAGAGAATGAGAATAATTAAATAATTTAGGCTAAATTGTTTACTTATTTCGGTAAATATATTAAATTAAAAATAAAATATTCATGAGTAAAAATTCTACAAAAATATAGCGAAAAAGGTTTGAAAAAGATTCAAAAACATACTGTGCAGTTTCCGCTTCTCATCGCTACCGAAAAAGTTTCTCATAATTCACAAGGGAAAAAAATGATTTCAGCGAAATCCAATTCCGATATTCTCGGTGAGAAGACGGCCAGTTGCAAAATCAGCGATCTCGCACCTCGTAACTCAATAGTCTTTATGAAGAATACGAAACTTTTTGAATTTTTTTTTTTCATTTTCGTTTTTATTTTTTTCTTCCTCCTCGAATGCGTGAATAATATATCATTCCGAGCTGGAGTTTATAGTAATTGTAAGTCCGTGCAGGAAAAAGAGAGACAGGAAGGGAAAGGGGCGAGCGGAGATCGGCAGAGAAAAGATTTATGAGCGAAAAGAGTTCGTATTCTCGGTTTGGACGAATAAAACGCGCGGATCGAATCGGTCTAAGAGCCCGTATCGCAATTACACGTCGTCAACATCTATTTGCGGCCGAGAGTTTCGCTTATGCAACGAATGAGAAAAGGAAAAACGAGCGAGGTGGAAAAAATTAGGAGAGAGGGAAAGGGAGAGAGAGAGAGACAAAGAGAGAAAGAAAAAAAGAAGGAAGAAAAGCTTAATGGTACTGACCTGGGTCACTTTGCTCACGAGTTGAGGCTCTCGCTACTTTAACGCAACCTGCGTGAGTCTCTCTCTCCTCATATCCACGGAAATCTCAGAAGACTTTCGTCACCCTCGGTACTGTATATTTTTTTTATTATTTTTTCATTTCTTCATTGCTTCCGTCATGAAAAATTCAAGTCAAAATATTTTTTTTTCATTGATTGTTAATTCTGAAATTGTTATGATTCTTATTTTTATTTTGATTGAAGAAAGTTGCAAATTTAACAACTTCAAAACAGCTCGAGCTTAAAATATTTGATTACGTATTAGGATTATTTTATTAAAACAATTTATTAAGAAATTGACAAATTTCTTGATTCAACTTTTTTAAATTTAGCTCGATTTTTATATTTTTCGCAAATAAACAAGTTTTTGTGTACGAAAAATGGATAATTTGCTAAATTTGAAAATGTAGCGTCGCGAGCTTGCACCTCCTGAGTTTAAATATAAACACGAATGACGAAAATTTTCGTCGATGCGTCGAAGAATTTGATATTCGAGGGGAGGGAGAGTGGAAAGTTTGGGAATGAACGAGGCACGGTTGGCAAAGGAATGACAAGCGAAATCGTTCACGTCCTCGAATCGGTGCTTGTGCGAAATAATAGTGACGTGCATCGGTCTCGAGACCTCAGCGACGTTAAATCGAGCGTCAAATTTTGCATCCCGCTAATGAGACATTCCGAGTAAAAATATCTGAAAAATGAGTTATGATGTTTTGAACAAATTGTATCGAAGACAAATTTCAACGTGAAAAACAAAACTTTAGTATTGAATAAAAATTTCATTAATAGAAATTTTCGTCGTTTTCAATTTTTTAGAAAAATTTCTTTCACGAAATTTCAATAAACAACGAATTTATCTTTCGAAGTATCGAGAAAATAATTCGTGAAGCTTATCCAAGAATTTTTAATGCGACCTACAGATATGTAAATACTTTAATTTTTTTTCATTCTCGAATTCCTCTCGAAGAGCCAAAAGGGAGAAAAAAAGATAACAAGAGTGTAGGGAAAAAAAACACGGACGTAAATATTTTCTAATTTTTTTTATTCTCAAATTCTTGTTGAAGAGCGAAAAGGGAGAGAAAAAAGATATAGAGCTGATCTACGCAGGAATATACAAATGGTTGTAATGCTCTCATCGTGACGCACGAGGAAGGCTAACCTTGAACTTCAAGACGCGATAACTTATAACTGGATCGTTCGAAACGATTCACATAGCTCGGGCCCACACTCGTTTTCTCTTTTCCGTCTCTCACTCTTTCTCGTCCTTTCTCGCTCCTTCCCTTCGGCCTCCAACACGTATCGTGATATAATTCTTATTTTATTCTCCCGATCGATTCAGACTTGACCGGACCAGTGATAACTGGTTTCTTTATATATTGATAAAAAAATGGCTAAGGCGAGTATCCTCTTATTAACCATTTTTTGGAATTTTATTTACCTACGAAATGTCAATAAAAATTCAATGGGGAAGCGGAGCTTGCGATTTTGGAGTAAAAAAATAATTTAATGTTCGTTTTGATGCGAATTTACAATCGTGTGTGAGATTTTTTATTATTTTGTCATCAATGTTTTTCATTGTTAATTATTTCAATTTTGTTCAAGTCTGTGATTTTAAAGGTGCTAAATCACGATTTTTAGCTAAAAATAAAAAATGTTGAATAATTGTTTATAATATTTTAATTTTTTTAGCTCAGTGAGTGTTTTTATCTACCTTTCGTCTTGATTTTTTGAATTAGTAAAGAAATGAAAATTCAATGAGGAAACGAAGCTTTCGATTGTGGAGTAAAAAAAATAATTTAATGTCCGTTTTGATGAAAATTTACAATCGTGTGCGAGATTTCTTGTTATTTTGTCATTTATGTCTTTTATTGTCAATTATTTAAATTTTATTCAAGTAAAGGTGTTAAATAAGCATTTTTTAGCTAGAAATTTTAAATGTTAAATAATTGTTTATAATATATATCGCTTTTCCAAATATAACCGGAGTGAGTGCTTTATCTGCCTTTTGTCAAGACTTTTTAATTATCAAAGAAATATAAAATTCAATGGGGAAGCGATTTTGGAGTAAAAAAACAATTTGATGTCCGTTTTGATGCGAATTTACAATCGTTGCGTGCACGTAATTTTTTATTATTTTGACATTTATGTTTTTCATTGTTATTTATTCAAATTTTATTCAAGTCTGTAATTTTCATGGTCTTAAATGGGAATTTTTAGTTGAAAATTTTAAATATTAAATAATAGTTTATAATATTTTTCTTTTTTTAGAATAACCTGAGCGAGTGTTTTATCTACCCTTCGTCAAGACGTTTTGAATTAGCAAAGAGTTAATCTTACGCTAATGAATGTGACTAATGAGCACACAACAAAAAATGGAGTTGATCTTGACTGACCGATACATGACAATTCTACTGTGATGCACGTGACTGTCACTGCACTGCTGTAATCTTCTCTTTCTGACCTTCGACAACACATTTTTATTTCACTACTTTTTTTCTTCATTCTTTATTAATCGGAACATTTTTTGCGAAATCTGTTTTTTATTCATAAAATGAGAACTTTTTAAAATTTATTCGTAAATTTATGAGCATTTTTTTATAATTGATATTTGAAATTAATAAAAAAAAAAATTTCTCATTTCGATAAGAATTTACGATTTTCATTCCAGAGTTGATATTTTTTTTCAATATTTATGGTTTGAAGTGCAAAACACGGACATGCGAGCTCGTCGGTGAGATAGAGTCTCGGAACATGTCAGGATTTATCTCTCTCGCAGCTTCCGTTTATTTTCCCTCTTCGTTCCTCGATGAAAAAAAAAGCAACGCGTTGTGTGACAAATGTCTGCTGGAAACCTCGACTCTCGGGTATCACTTACGCGACCCTGAACTTCAAACGAGTATCTCGGTAGGATTATCGCGAGAACGCTGATCTTTTCATCTCTTTCTTTCCTCTTCCCTCGTTAGTTTTCTTTCTCTTCGATCTTGTAATCGAGACTCGATTAAACGTCAACAGCCACTTCTTTATTTCGACATTGACGTTGACAATTCTTTTTCTCATCGATTTTTTGTTCCCTCCGTTTTCACCCGATCCCGAGCCTCAAGAGGTATCGAGTCGCGATAAACATTTAGCTGGAAAATTCTTCGGTGTTATCTCCCTCGGAGCTTCACTCACTCTTTAACTCGCACGTGGAAAATTTTGTGCCAGTTAACGAAGGAAATTATTTTCGCTGTTTGACAGTACACTCGACGATGCTTCATCATCTTTTTTTCTCTTTTTTTTTTTTGGTAAACATGCCAGGAATAATGAAGAAAAATCTTGATGAATGATTTGGAGGTATTTTTCCTGCAAAAATTAATTTCCGACGAAATTAAAAGCAATCGAGACTTCACACCGTTGTAATTTATTCCTGATATTTTGTATTTTAATGAGCTCACTACGAGATTGTTGAATATTCAAAAAATTGTAAATAGGAAATTAAAAATTTCGATAAATCAGCAAATTTGATAAAGAGCGATGAGTCGGTTTTTGAAGAGAACAAAAAATGATACGCTTCGAAAACAGCGGATGGGCTGTGTTCTCCGAGGAGGATAAGAAAAGCCACGGGTCTATTCATTCGTTGCAATTGCACGTAATCGTTCTCGCTTTTAATAGACAGACAGAGTAATTATTCGTCGTGCGCCACGCACGAGCGCTTGCAGTCTCAAAGAGCGTAGGCGGTCGGGAAACGATTGTTTGACTCATCGACAAACGCGAAAGAACAAAAACTCTTTTGGAGCCGAACTTTCTGTAACGAGAAAAATCTTTAGTGTCATTTGCAATTGTCGTCACGTGTGCAAAGTCATCAGGAAAGAAAAAAATATGCAAATAAATTTTGTCAAACATACACACGACATGTGTAAAATTCAACAAGATTTAAAAAAAAAATTAAATTTATATTTATTTAAAAAATATGTTTAATTATTTTATTTACTTTTATGTTTTTTAAAAAATTTGTTTAATTATTTATCTTAAGATAATTCTAAAGCTTTTTCGATTTCTTAGGATTTTCTTGAAAATTTGCACAAGCCTTCTTTGACTCGACCTATAGGGTGGGGAGGGGGGAATGGGGTACTTAAAAAAAATTTCCCATTCCAAGGGTCTAAATATGCTGAATCTTTTGTTTTTTAATCACAATTAAAGGAAAGAAATAATATTTTCAGCTGAAATAAAATTGTTATGAGAAAAAAATTGTTTCTATAGTGGTCAAAATGGGGCACTTTTTCGAAAAGTACGAAAAAAATTTTGTTTTCATAATTTGTTAAGTTATTATTAGCTTTGACGTCTTATTGTAAGTAATTAATTGATTATTTATTTTAATTTTTGTATAAATGTGTTTCATTATCAAAGAAAATGTTTTTTTTCGATCTGCTATGTTAATTGATTTTTAGTTTTAATTTTTGTTCGAATGTGTTTTTAAATCACCAAATATAATGTTCTCAGCAAATAAAAGACTATTTGATATTAAATTTTATCAAATTTTGAAATATTGTAAATTTTCACCAAATTTTTGGGGTACCCATTCCCCCCCCCCACCCTGTACGAGTATCAGATTTTAAGAGGATTTACTACGTAGATATTGAGTTACTTATATTTTTCGTTAAAAATCGGAATTTTGAGTTTTCTCTCATAATAGCAAGTGTTAAATATTTTGATTTTCAATCCTAAATATTTCGACTTCTGTATAGTGAAACGTTATGAAATTTTGCATGTCTCTTTTTGATAAATAATTTAAACAAGCTTCCTTTAGTTATTTAAAAACATTGTAAGATTTGTTTTTTATACGTACGTAGCAATTCAAGGTCATATTCGATGACTTTGATTTTTCAGTATGTTTCTCTTGAATCAATTTGCAACAACTTTTCTTAATAAACATAAGTTCAAAAACCGCATGTTATACAGAGACAAACTATGACAAAATTCATTAATTTGACTGCATCTATATAGAACTACCTTAATTAATAATTTCCTGTATTTTTTTTCATTCTGGTTTCGGGCAATATTTTCGTTTGACTCTACTTTATTGTTGAATTACGTGTTATTGTGCTGTATTGTATTGACTCGTATTATTTGATATATATAGCACTCTCGTGTTTTCTCGTATTTCACTCCAGTAACGAGGAACAACAATCGCGTCGTGGGACGAAGTCAAACTTTCCATGGTAACCGACCCTCGAAAAATATTCGTTTACGTAGTTACATAGAAACGCTGACAATACAAGACATCATACGAAAAAAGCTCTAACATCGGATAAATCACGTTCTCGGTCTGGATTATGCTGTGCAAAAATTAATCACTAATTAAATAAAATAAAAAATTTTATTCAAAAACAAAATTGAATGTTTACGTGCTTTTATTGATGATAATTTTTTAAATACTTTGCAGATTTTATTAATGAAATAAAATAAACGTAATACGAATTAGAAATTTTTTTTAATTATTCTAAAATAATTTTAAACGAGATAAATAATAATGAAAAACAATTTAATCTCATCCAGTGGATATTAATATAAATTTAATTAACAAAAAGCAAAAACGAATATTTCAAGTGTCATTTTTCTATCGCATTCCCGTGATCACGTTTCCAAAACCGTCAACATTTTCGCGTGACAGCGAAGAGTAAATTCTCCGCCGTGAATACCACAACTTCCGGGTCGAAAGTTTGTTTTTTTATTCATTCCCGAGCAAGCTTCAGATCGAAGCTCCTTTCAAACTGGAGGACCCTAATTCACGACTGTCATTCGATTTTTTTTCGACGCGAGGCGATCCTGCGCACGTGGCGACTCAAACGGAAGGAGAGCGAAAAATTTTATTCATAGTGCGGAGTCAACTTCCTGGAAGGACCCTCCCGGGTTAGTTTTCCACTTGCGAATCCCAGAGCGCTTGCGTTTTTTCCTTTTTCACCTAAATTGGGCGGTGTTTTTCTCGTATCCGATTCTCCTTCCTGGTCCTCTCCTCGTTCGCTCATCACGGACACGTGGCGCGTCCCTGAAGGACAAAAGGACGCCACGAACCCCCCGAGAGGTTATAAGGGTTCAAGAGCGCTGAACTTGTCCCTCGTCCTCATCCTCCTCCTCGTGTCTTTCCACCCTCTCGGCCCACCCGGAGCTCACCTAACCGAGCGTTTTGTGTACAAGCGAAGAGGAAGCTCAGCACCATCGGCACCATGCTCAAATTCCAACTTGCCACTCCTGAGGACATCAAGGTCGCCGCCAGTATCGAGCGCAGACGTCGAATAGAGGAAGCCAGAAAGTCTCGTATCTTCGATCCACGTTTCAGGCGAATAGGGGTGAGCTTTTTCCCTATTTATCTCATTTCTTTTTTCTTTTTCTTATGTAATTCTCTTTAGGGACCGAAGTTTCGCTTTTTTTTGATAAATGTTCCAAAATCGGTGGAAAAAAATCGCAGTATTTTTATTATTTATTTTTAATACAAAAAATATATTTTTTGATATTTTTTTATTTATACGAACAGTCGGAGAGAACTTTCTCAAAGAAATTCCAACCTAAGAATAGAAGTCACTAAAATTATTTTCATCCCACGAATCGAGAATAGGAACTAGACCCATATAAAACTTGTTTTCTGTTGTCGGTTTTTATTTGACGACTCCAACGTGTTTCGCACATAAAAAATAAGACGAGTTAAAAATAGATGAAACGAGCTTTTTTACTAAAAAAATACAATAATAAAATTTCTTTTAGACTTGTCTCCTAGTCACAAGATCACGAATACCTATAAATACAATTTTTACATAAAATAAAAAAAAAAGAAATATATTCTGAATACGAATATGGATAAATATATGGATAATACCAATAATTTTTTTAGTGGAAAAAATGGTGTAAGAATCAGGGGTTAAATATGTTAATAATTTTTTATATCGTAACAGTCATGACTCGCGAATATCGATTGGAAAGTCTATTTTCCGTGAAGGAGAGATAAGACTTATCGTATTTAGGAGGGAAAAGAATCGAAGTGTCTCGAAATTGGAGGGTCTCGCTTTCATATAAAATCATTCATCCGAGTAACCACTAAGTCCTTCGGTACAATTTGCGTTAATAATTCCGAGGAAAATAAAAGGAGATTGGAAAAAGGGCAAGGTATTCGTGAGTAGAAAGAATAAAAGAGCGGAAGAAAGGAATTTTGTCAGTATAAAAAAAAATGCTACGCAATAGTCGTGCGGAAAGATCTGGAGTCGCGCACACTTGTGACTATTTCACATATTTTTCGCCGTTGCTGAAAAAGAATGTTTGCAGATAGACAAAGAATTCCTGGACAAGCAGATCGAGGAGAAGGAAACGCAGCGTCAGCTCGAACGGGCCCGAGAATGTCGGATGGACGAGGCGTTAGTGCGCAACAGCAAACTCGCAGCCGTCTTCGAAAAAAAAGAAGGAGAGGTCTGAAAAATTCGCAAATACAAATGCATACGGACGTAAAAATATTTCACGTTTTTCGAATTCAAGTTTACGTCCCGTTTTTTTTATTTATAAATTTCATTCTCGTGTTTATTCTTTCAATTTTACAATAATATTTAATCGAAGATATTAATTTTTCTATTTTTTATAACATTTTAATAATTGTAGTTCGTAAAAGATTCTTGCAGTATTTTTTTTGTGTTTTTCTTTTCATCAATTTTTCTTTTTGATTTTTTTTTACTTTTTTTTACTCCTTTTTTTCTCTCAGATATAACAACAGCCATGATACACGTAAGAGTTGATATAGACTTTGACACTTTTCTCATGTGGGAACGTCCAAGGTTAAGAAAGTGATAAGTCACGAGATAACGGTCCCAGGATTCGCATGAGATGACTCAAAGAAAGAAATATACTCACGTTTTCGCCATTTAATTCTCGAGTGAAAATTACATTCACGCTTTACAGGAGAAGAAAAGGATCATCGAGGAAATCAACAACTTTCGTCGAATTTATCAACGACCCGAGGATCGACGAGATTTCGACCTCTACGATCCGGAAGCTCTGAAAAAATCTTTGCCAGCCAGAGTTAGCGATGACGATCCGAGACTCGGACCTGCCTCTGCTCAAAAGTATCGTCTTAGCATCGAATTAACAAACAATTTATTTTGTACCTCAGAAATCTAAAAAATATTCGAAATTAAAATTTTTTTTACATTTTTGAAGTTGGTCATTTTAACAATAATTAGCATGGTCAGCAGTTAATTGAATTACAATTTCGGTATCAGAAATTACATGAAATTTTGATTTTTTTGGGACGTGAAATTCGACGCAGAATTTATGAATTATTATTTGTATTTATGGTTATTATTTTATTTATGTTTAATTGTTAAATTAAAAATAGATCCTGATACATTATTGTAAAATTAATCGACACATGCGTATTAAAAAATTAATAAAATTAATGTCAACGACGCACAACTCGTTATCTCACAATTATATAAATTTTTTTGAACGCATATGACCATTTTTCTATTTCCGGTCTCAATGTCAGATTCGAGGGCGAAGATTTCAATCATGCGGAACGTGAAAAAATTCAAAAGGAGCAAATGCAGGCCTGGCTCTATCAACAAATGGAGGAACGGCGGGCCGCAGAGAAAGAACGCAAAGCCGCTGAAAGAGCTTATCAGGATTCCATTTCTTCGCGTGACAAACGTGCAATCGCGCTCGATCGCATGGAGCAAGAATGTCGGCGACGATTGAACGAGGCGACGGCTCGCTTCAATCGCGCTCTTGTGAGTTTAGCTCCGAGCAGAAAATCATTTTTTCCCCTCATTTTAAAAATTCATTTATTTTCCCATTATTTTATGTTTCACTTTTTTTTCTTAATTAAGGGCGTCACGCTCTCGTGAATTTTTGCACTGATGATTTTCATTCCGAACAAATCCAAAAAATATTTTTGTTGGGACTTACAGAAATTTTTCTTTTTTATTATCAACCGTGCCTAAGTGGACGCATTTTTGCTTTAATCGCTCGTTCAGCGACATCGATTATTCATCCGGTTAATTATCTCCTCGATTGTTTTTCCTCCGCCTTTTTTCTTCTCTCGGACTTCTTCTCGGCTTCAAGGCCGATTTACTTCGCTATACCCAAGTGCGAACAAAGAGGATTACGTCAATGCTCGCTAATGCTGCACGTGAATCCTCCTCGAGAAGAAACATAAATAAATAAAATGAAGAGTTTGAATCCTGATACACCTTTCATTTGTTCCGGGAAGATTATCCTCATTGTTTATTTACGACTCATTATTCATTTATAATATAAGCGGAAATTATAACTGCACTCTCGTATATTTTTACTTCTAGAATTTTTAAAAATAAAATATAGTGCAGGGGGGATGGAGTACTTAAGAAAATATTACAATTTCAAGGGTTTAAATATGCTAAATCTCTTGTTTTTTAATCACAATTAAAGGAAAAAAATAGCATTTTTAGCTGCCATGAGAAAAAAAAATTTTTCGCGAACAAAATGTACCCCTCTAAAAAGTAAGAAAATCTTTTTTAAAATTACTTAACTTATTATCTTTGAAGTCTTATTTGATGTTATTAATTGATCATTTATTTTGATTTTTGTTCAAAAAGAAAATGATGTTTTTCTATCTGCTACGTTAATTGATTTTTAATTTTAATTTTTGTTTAAATGTGTTTTCAAATCACCAAATAAAATTTTCATACCAAAGGAAAAAACTATTTGATATTAAATTTTATCAAAATTGTAAATATTGAAAATTTTCACTAAGTTCTTTGAGCACCCATTTTGTCCCCTCTCCCCCTACCATAGAGCAAAAATCATTTCTGTTTTTTATGATTTCTTAAATCATTTCTTGTTGGATGGACCAGGCTGAAGAGCAGGAGCACCGAAAACGATGCGACGCGATGCGCGAGGATGAGGACAGACGCGCGGAAATTTACAACCACGTGACCGGGGACTTTTTGACAGAAGCGAGAGAACAGGCTGACAGTAATCGTGGCCCGAACAAGCCACTGGCCTCACGATACAAGGGCATGACGTCCGATCAGCTCAAGGTTTTCCGGGACGAGCAAGCTCGCCAAATGGAGGAGATCGAGGCGAGTTATTTTCGGATGAAATAAAGTGCAACGGGTTTTCTCACATTTTCATCCTTTTCTATCTTTGTATTTTATTATTCTTTATGAGTGTCATTTTTCCCGCTTATATTTTTTCTCTTGGGCTGCAGAAAATGAAAGTCGATGAGAAACGAAGGAATGAAGAATGGGACAAATACATGGTAGGAAATGCCAGAGCCGCCGAAACTCATTTCCGACAGTTGGAGCGTGAAAAAGGGTGAGAAAATATTGTATATTTTTTTATTTTTGTCACCGTAAATTTTCAATGTGCTTTATGGAATCGATTCTTCATAGGAAAATGAATAAGCAAATAGCTGAGGAAAATCTTCGAATGGCCAATGAACAAAAAGCTCATCAGGAACACTTGAAAAATGTCGTCTACAGAAACAAACCAAGTTTCGAATTTTTTGAACAATTTAACAAGACCGCACGATAATTTTCTTCCGCGTATACTTTTAATCTTATTGACATTTTTACAGCAAAATTCACTCGCTTTGTGGGCCATTTCAATATAGATTACGAATTTAACAGATATAGACATCGACAAAAAAATACAAAATCTCACACAAATAAAAAAAATTAAAGCGTCATCGTTAATATTATTTTATTTATTTATATTTAATTAAAAAGTGCAAAGAAAAATGTTGTAAATAAAAATGCAAAATGTCCAAAAAAAATCAATATTTAATTTGGCGCTCTGAAACAGCAGTTGATAAGGAAGATTCCTTCTTTTCCATTCGTCGGTAAAAACTGTTACCGACAGAGCATTTCCAGTCAACTGTAGGTAAAGAAGTGAAGAATGAATTTAGTACCCAAAACTTTCAATAGATGTTGCATCGTGTTTGTTCAAAAGCCCGAATGCGTACACGTTGTCTACAGTCCGATGGCAAAGTGAGTGAAAAATAGTTTCGGGATCAGCAACCTGTGGGTTAGTTTCATCTGTGGCTCGTGAGTTGCCAGTGTGTGACCATGGCCTCCTCCACATTCGTTCGCACCAAAATTGGTGAGTTTTTGTTTATACTTTGAATATATAGACCAAATTCGTACAACGCGGAAATTAAATTCATTCGTGGAAAATATAACGTTTTTATTCTTCCTGCTATTAGATCAGTGTTAAATTGAACATCCATCGACCCTGGGATCATTGTGTACAGTCCATTCGAAAAGTGCATTTTGCTCATAACACTCGTACATTTCGATTATTGTGTCAAATAAATTTATGAATATTGCGTAACGGTTGTTTTCGCCGAGTCCATAGTTTAGACATTTTTTATCCTCTAAAATCATCTTTAAATTAATTCGCTGAAAAAAAACAAACGTCGAGAGCCAATTTAACTCAGAAATAAATGTCATGATTCTTCGATTTGTAATCTGGATCATAGAACGTTTCGAACGTTCTTGACGTTGTATAACATATTGATACATACGATGAATAATTAATAAACAAATACAAAAGTGATATTTTTTAACGAATGTTGTTTGTTATTAAAAAAATAAATCACGAAATTGTTTTGAAATTTTAACAATTTTGATGAATTAAATTATTATCGTTCATTTTTAGGTTTATCAATTATTTCGTTGAACCAGAAATCTTGTTTGGTTCACTTTTGACCTTCGGTTGATAAATAAAGAATTTAATGCACTGTAATACCATAGGATTTGATATTCTCGTACTTTGGACTCGGCCTCGTACTTTTCCTTGCACGTATACTCAATTTATACTAATAATGATCGAAGCTGAAAACAATTTTTCGAAGGTTAATATCTCGAAATAAAAATTAATCGATGGATTCTGAAAACCATTAATCAGTTTGTTTTTATCAATCGTGCAACACTCGAATAAAAGTTCACATGAAAAAATAAATATAAAAAACGAACACTGTCGGTGTTTGTATCACTATCGAATTGGTATGACAATTTGTTACTTTTTTTTTCTTATTTTGGTTCAAACATTACTAAGCGTATTTTCTATTTTTAAATGAAAAACAAGAAATTATCTAATAATAACAAATATGATGAATTTTATATTTTTCATGGAAATACATTTTTTCATTAAAAAACCGAAACATCTGTTCATTTGTTAAATGTATATTTAAAAATTTTTAAATAAAATCAGAGTCATCGTAATTTTTTTTTGCAATTTTTGATGCAAATGTACTATCTTTGAAAAATTCCAGACGATTTCAGACGTGACAAGAAAAAACGAATTTGTTATTATAATAGTGCAGCAATTTTCCGTCACATTTAACTTCAATATCCACTCAGAGCATACAAATTTTCGTATTCTCAATAAGTGTTTACGACAAAATGTAAAAAAGGAAAACGTATTCAACGTTTGCTTAGGTTTAAAATAGCATGGGAATTGTTTTCGAAATTATTACGTCTCTGTCTAATCCTAATGCTCGTCGTTGGAAAAAAGGGAAACAAGGGGAAGAATAATATTGTTTCATCTTGATAACTGTGATAACAGTGGCAAATAGCATGATGGGAAACGTTACGAGCTTTAAGAGTTTACATTTGTTTATGCCTCGTTTATGGGTGGACATATATTTCCCAAATATTTACGCCTCTCCAAGTTTATTAGTGTCGCTCTTCAACTCTGGATGGCCATTCATGAACCATCGCTTATCGATGTAACTTTACGGCCTGGCTAATGGCTTGTTAAAATAGTTCGTGATTTGTTCATTATTTGTACCAACATCTCACTATTTTATTTTCTTTCTATACATCTCGGATTTATGCTTTAAATAAATATCTACAATATGATCTTTCAAATTTTTTTTTATTTTCATGTAATTTTGTTACGTTTATAACATAGGCCCACAAGAAAAGTGGTCTGTGCTGGGTGTCTGATTAACATTTTCCGGAGTATTTTACATCGCTGAACACGAATTCGAAGTAAAAATTGGGGGTCAAACTGCAAATAAGAAAGAAAACAAAAAAAATCGATAAAAATGACAATCTAATAAGCCGGGCACACAAAAAAACAAAGTTTTCTGTACTTATTTTACTGAAAACGAATCCGGGCTCAGTTGGGCGCCTACACGCACAGATTTTTAGTAAATTGCAAAAAAACCCTGAAACGGGCCAAAAATAGCGAAAATTTGCAATCATAAGTATAAAAAAGATTTTATGGATTCGCTCACGTATGTTTCTTACATATTTTGATGTGGTGAGTCCAAATCCGGAGTTCATTTGCCTCTTACATCCTCGAAATTTCGAATAATTCGCGAAATATCGTTGAAAATGGCTATAAAAGGCAAAAAATCGCTAAAATATGGATAAAATTTCATTTTTAAATATGAAAAACATATTTATTGAATCAATTATAAATAAAAAGTAAATTATAAAAAAAAATTTATTTCTTAAAAATTTGTATAAAAATCATTTTTTGAGAAAAAAACTGATAAAAAATAAAAAAAATAAAAATTGAAAATTATCGGAAATTTCTCAGTGCAGAGACTACAAAAAGCGTCACGACGAGCATACTCGGAGGCGGCTTACCCAAAAATCACAACGCATTACACAGTAGTGCCGAGGGAAACAGACCCGAGATGGAAGGAAGTGAACATGGAAAGGTTCGTGGACGAGACGGATATTTTGATTGTCGGTGGCGGACCAGCTGGGATGTCAGCCGCGATCCAGGCGAAAAGACTCGCCGAGAAAAATGGCAAAGACTTCAGAGTGACCCTCGTCGAGAAAGCATCGAGCGCCGGTGGTCACATTTTGAGCGGAGCTTGCATCGATCCCGTCGCTCTCAACGAGCTTTTTCCAGATTGGAAAGAATTGGGAGCGCCACTGAACACTCCAGTCACTGAGGACAAATTCGCCTTACTCACTGAAAAAGGAAAAATTTCGATTCCCATTCTCAAGGGCATGCCCATGTACAATCATGGGAATTACATTGTTAGGTAAAATGCTGTAAAATTTTATAAAATGTTGAATCAATTTTTCAAAATAAAATTAGGAAAATTTACCGTAAACAATTTTTTAGTAAATTTTAACTTAAAGTCAAGATTTTTTAACAACTGATTCTTTCATTCTGAATAAAATTTATTTCATTTTATAAAAACAAACTTTTTTGTTGCTCCTTTATTTTTAGACGTCAAATTTTATGAAGATAATTAAAAAATTAATTTTGATTAAAACATTTTTTTTTAGATTTAATATTTTTCTTGGACTTGTATTTTTTCTCATTTTTTTCATCGGTTTCGAAAAATGTTTGTAGATTAGGTCACGTCGTTTCGTGGCTCGGTGAACAAGCCGAAGCTGCGGGTGTAGAAGTTTACGCCGGTTACGCGGCGTCCGAAGTGCTCTATCACCAGGACGGCTCGGTGAAGGGAATCGCGACGAACGACGTCGGGATCGCCAAGGATGGATCGCCCAAGGAGACATTCGAGAGAGGAATGGAGCTTCACGCCAAATGCACCATCTTCGCCGAAGGTTGTCACGGTCATCTCACTAAACAAGTCTCGAGAAAGTTCAATCTTCGAGCTGACTGTGAACCCCAGAGTTACGGTATCGGCCTTAAGGAAGTGAGTTTTTTTTAAATTTTCTTCTTGCCTTTGACCTTTTACTTGATTCATTTACGTCGAATTTATATCTTTTATTTTTTTGCTAATATTTTTTATTAATTGTGTAATTTATAAGTTTTTTAAAATTATTATTTATTTAAATGTTTTTGTTCGTTTATATTAAAAATTATATTTTGATTTCGTGGATATTGAATATTTTCTAATTTTCTATCAGGTGTGGGAGATAAATCCAGAAAAACACAGGCCTGGAGCGGTTGAACACACGATCGGTTGGCCCCTTGATAAAAACACTTACGGAGGTTCCTTCCTCTATCATTTGAAAGACGAGACACCGCTGGTCGCTGTCGGTTTCGTGGTTGGTCTCGATTACCAAAACCCTTATTTGCATCCGTTCAAAGAGTTTCAGAGATTCAAAAACCATCCAGCGATACGACCAACTTTCGAGGGTGGTAAAAGGTGAATTTTAATTACATATACATTAAATTATTTCAGCTCCACTAAATTATCAAAAATTAATTAAGAAAATTTAATTATCTAAACATAAAAAAAATTGTAATTAAATTATTTTGGTTAATTCCCGAATCGAGTGAAATCTCAATTAAATATATGAATCCAGGTGTGAAATATGTTCTGAGTCATGATTAATATTTATTTATGAACAGAATAGCGTATGGGGCGCGAGCCCTCGTCGAAGGCGGCTTTCAATGCATTCCAAAGCTCGAATTCCCCGGCGGTTGTTTGGTCGGCTGCACCGCCGGATTCCTCAATGTGCCAAAGATCAAGGGAGTCCACAATGCAATGAAGAGTGGAATGCTCGCGGCCGAGAGCGTCGTCGAAGCGATAGTCGACAGCGAGAAAAATTCTCCAGCGACCCAGGGACTCTTACCCAAAACTTACACGGAGAAAATCAAGAATAGCTGGATCTACAAAGAGCTCAAAGCTGTCAGAAACTTTAGACCGAGTTTCCACTCCGGTCTCGGTCTCTACGGTGGACTTGCGTATTCTGGATTTTCTATGATTATTGGGGGACGTGAGCCCTGGACTTTGTCTCACGGTGGTGAGAATATTTCTCTTTTCATCGCTCATTATTTTTACTATTATTTATATATTATTTTAATTCAATTTCCCAAATTTTTAATTTAAAAAATTAAGATTAAATTAAATTTTGAAAATTTTGAGATTAGAGATAAAAATTATTGAAAATTATGAATTTGAATTAAGAAGAATTTGGGAGTAAATTATTTTTAAGGTGGTTAGAATATTTCTCTTTTTTATGGCTGATTATTTTTACTATTATTTATATATTATTTTTATTAAAATTTTCAAATTTTTAATTTAAAAAATTAAGATCAAATAAAATTGGGAAAATTTTCGAGATCAGAGATAAAAATGATTGAAAATTATGAATTTGGATTAAGAAAGATGTATGAGTAAATTATTTTTTAGGTGCTGATCATACAAAATTGAAACCAGCTGCGGAGTCTCAACCCATCGTGTATCCAAAACCGGATAACGAGGTTTCGTTCGATCTCTTATCATCCGTGGCATTGACTGGTACGAATCACGAGGGCGATCAACCTCCTCATCTGACTCTCGCTGATGACACTGTTCCGGTTAAAAGAAATTTGGCTGTATTCGATGGACCGGAAGGTCGTTTCTGTCCGGCTGGTAAGTTTTTATTATCCCTCTGTTATACGGAAAAAAATATATATTCATTTTTTATTTTTTTATTGAATTAAGGAGGATCTATCGATACTTATAAGTCAAAACAGCAACTAAGCGTGTAAAGTTAAGGCAAATTTCATCAAGGAAAATTGTTTCCATTATAATTTGTTGAAAAATTGTCTGTGCATTATTTGAAGCGATATTGAAAAGTGCGCAAAATTTGCGGAAGCTTCACCGTTTAGATTGCGAGATATTAATTGTAAAAATTTCACTTTTTAACACGGTCGCTTACGAGGCATTACAAAAAGTTGCGATTTTTAAAAATAAATAACTCAACTTCTAGACGGTCAATCTCATTCAAATTTCAGCACAGGTCGCGTATTGTATGTATTTATCTATATGCTAGATTTCATCGAAAAATAATGGAAAATAATTTTAACGTGTAAAGCGATAAAACCTTCTTAAAAATAGATTTATACCTACGAAGAAAATTTCAAATTAAAAAAAAAAGAATTATTACGAACTCCAACATTTTTAATACCGAATTTGAGACAAAATGAAACAATTAACTACAAATTTAATTTAATTTCGAACAATTCGCTTAAGAAATTTGATTTGGTTGTTCGTTAATTGGTCGGCAATCGTAACACCGTGACTCCAATTATCTCTCATTAATAAAAAGTAGAAAAGTCGTCAATGAGAGAAATTGGCTCGAGTGGTGGAAGAAAGAAACGGAGGAGAAAAAGAAAATCCAAAAAGATTGAGATGAGACGTAAAGGAGCTTTGTGACTAGCGGCGTTTTCATTGTACGCGAGAGACTTTGCTCTCTTTTTTCCTTCAATGTTACTTCCTTTCTTTCGTTTCCTACATTCTTTCTTTCTTTCCGGCTTTCTTCCTTTTTTATTCGTGAACGAAGAGAAATGAAGAGAGTCGGTACGGGAGATAAAAGAACGGCAAATTTGAGCCGCTGCTTCGTTTCTTCCTTTTCATTCTGCGTTTCTCTTTTCCTCTCTCTCTCTTTTCTTTCTCTTTCTCGTTATCGTTCTGAGGAAAATTCGCTGCTCTGGAGAAGAAAGATCTTGCGCCGCGAGCTCAAACAATAAAGCACAGACGGTGCGCGGTCGCGTCCCGAATAACGGTGCTGAGATAAAAAAAAATACGGAAACTCGTATGCTGTGAAGAATCCTCTGGGCGAGCGCGAACCGGAAGAGGAACAAAGAAAATCTCGATTCGTCTCGTCCTGACGATCTCGCCGATGCACTCTCAATGAAATCTGGCCAGGAGATATCAATTCTTTTTTATTAAAAAAAATAAAATTTATTCACGGTATTGAAATGAATTTTTCAATCTCGTCGTCTGGGAAATTCTCATTTTCATTTTTATTCTCCAATCGTGATCCGGAACGGAATTCTCATTTTTTTCCTTCAATTTATTTCTGACACTTTTCAATTTGCGACAAATTGAAAATAAAATCGACTACGAGTAAATTCTGAGAATTTTCCTTTCAAATTCTTTGATCCCGAATTTTAATCTTTTTTCGAAAATTTCAATAATCATTAAAAAATATTCTCTTATCACAAAATTAAAAAAAATCCAACTCATAGGCTTCGGTCAATAGAGGGAGAACGATGATAAAGAATTATGACAAATTGAAAATAAAATCGATCGCAAGTAAATTCTAAGAATTTTCATGCTCGTCAACTCTTTAATCAAGAATTTTTATCCTCTTTCAAAAAATTCAATAATCAATAAAAAATATTCTCGTTATCACAAAATTTTTAAAAATCCAACTCATAGGCTTCGGTCAATGGAGTGAGAACGATGAAAAAATTATTCAAAGACATTGAAGTAACGCTAGTCGATCTGGATCGAAATTATCATTTCTTTTTCTTCAATTTATTTCTGTCACTTTTCAATTTGCGACAAATTGAAAATAAAATCAATCAATACAAAGAAATTCAGAGAATTTTCATGCTCGTCAAACTCTTTAATCAAGAATTTTTATCCTTTTTCGAAAATTTCAATAATTATTGAGATTTTATTGAGATTACAATCAATAAAAAATATTCTCATTATCCCAAAATTCTCAAAACCCCAACATATAGGCTCCACTCAATGGAGTGAGGAACGATGAAAAATTGTTCAAAGATATTGAAGTAACGCGAGTCGATTCGCCATCAGGACGAGTCGACTTCCTCCTCGAGTTCTTTCACCCTGACGACCCGGGCGAGTCATCGAGCCAGCGTACAAAATTGTTCTGTGAAAACCCTCGCCGGAGTTTGACTCTCCGGGATCTGAAATATACAAGTCGCGCATCCGGGAAGTTCCCGAGCGTCAGGGCGCAACAGATTCCCGTCCGGGGGAAAAGATCGATGAACATTCGCCCTTTCGATTCTCAGCTCACTCTCCCTTTATCTCTCGCTCTCTTTCTCTCCTTCTATGTATTCTCGCTCCAGACTTCTATGTACACGTTCCGTACGAATCGTCGGTCTCTCTTTTTCCTGCTTCCCGACGCGGGAGTATCGACCGGCGTGTCCTTGAACCTGAGGCCGCGGACGAGACCCTCCGCGCCCGGCTAGACAGCCCCCCGCGAGGGAGCCCGAACCGCCAAGGGCTCTCCCACAAACCTCCCGTGCGCTTTCTTTCTCCCTCTATCATCCCCTTCTCCCGCCCGTACCGCCTCTGGAAATCAAGCTCTCGGACGAAATCACCGGAATCGACCATCCTCCATTTTCCCGTATTCCTCAGACTGCCCAAGTTTTCACGTTATCGAGAAAACGTGGATTTTCTTCATCGCGATCGAATTTTTTACCGCTGTGGATCATCGTATGAAATTTAGAATTAGAAAAAAGGTGGTAATAAAGAAAAATTTTCATTCGTGCTGCAAGATTTACAAATTTTGAAATTTTTTTAGGACATAGAATTTTGACATTTTCGAATATCGCGATTCGTTTTTACGTTTTTTTTGCTAGCTCGTTTTTTATCATCGTCAATGTAACTCGTGATGTAAAATTTTTAGTGAGAAAAAAAAAATTTGACTGTGACCATTTTATAAAAGCTTAGAAATTCGGAGAAGAAAATTCACATTTTTACCCTTTTTGACGTCATCAAGAATCGTGTCGGCGAGATTCTAATATAAAATGTGGGTATTAACAAATTTTTTAGATTACCTCATCTTTTTTGCTTTTATTATTCATTACGAGCTTGTAACTCCGCTAATGAGGAAAAACCAAATACGTGGATCTGAAAATTTTTCGAGAATTAAGGAATAAGGGATATAACATATGGTTTGATGGGTAGGAATTAAATGAAGGACGGATTTTTAATGAGGAAAAAAATGAAAAACGAAACTTATTTGACGTAGGATTATTCGGGGAAAAAATAAAAGCAGAAAAATCGGGAGCCAAATATTTCAGGACTTTGTAGAGTATTTCGCAGCAGGGACTTTGATCAAGGATAAAAAATAACGAGCAGTGCACATGCACTTAAATAGAAAAAAAACTCGAGTACAAACTGAAGGATAAAATTGAGAATATCAAATTTTAATTATGCCATATAATCGCGCTCACGTCATTTTAATGAGAATAAGAAGTAAAAATTCCGACGATGTTACATGCAGGACGCGAGATTTAAAAGTTAAAGAATAAAAGTAAAAATTCATACGTGCAAAAGGAATTTACGACGAAATTTTTTAAAACTTTTCTTTGATGAAAATTTCCATGGTGGAAGATCAGGAACGAAATTATTCTCAACGAAAAAAAAAAATGATGAGAGTGATTCAAGTTACAGATTCATCCGTGCATACCCAATGAAACTAATATTTCCCGAGACTCGCAGGCGGAATAATTTCTTGAATGTCTGCCAGTGTCTCGAGTCGAAATTGACTTTCGCCTGAGGATCGCATTAAAAGCTCCCGCGCGTGCGGAAAATAAAAATCTTGATCACGACGCGGCAGGATCGTATAAAAAACAGATTAAAAATCCAACGCTATAACTACCTCGGGGAAACGAATAAAATGTACAAAATTATAACAAGAAAACTTCATTAATCGGGAAGGAACAAAAAACTCCAGAGCTTGAGCTAAATTTTAATTTTTCTCATTGTATTTTATTACATTTTATTTTAATTCTATCATAAAATTATATTACAATATTATTTTAAAAATTGCAAAAAATATATTTTAATGTAAAAATTTAGAAATCTTTCACCCCCTGACGAATTACCCCAATAAACAATTTCCCAAATGTCTTTTTTCCAAATTCATCATCAGTATTTCAGTGACACTGTATTTCGAAATGAATAATTCGTAAAAAGACCGTAACGCTCGTGAAAAAAGAGGTTCCTGCGGTAGAAAAAAATGTAACAAGAAAACTTCATTAATCGTGATGGAAAAAAAATCCCAGACTTTGAGCTAAATTTTAATTTATTTCATTGTATTTTATTACATTTCATTTTAATTCTATCATCAAATTATATTACAATATCATTTTAAAAATTGCAAAAAATATATTTTAATGTAAAAATTCAGAAATCTTTCACCTCCTTGCGAATTACCCCAATAAACAATTTCCCAAATGGTTTTTTTCCAAATTCATCATCAGTATTTCAGTGACACTGTATTTTGAAATGAATAATTCGCAAAAAGGCCGTAACGCTCGTGAAAAACGAGCTTCCTGCGGTAGAAAAAAAAGTGTCTGGTGGAGAGTCAAGATCTTGAGGGATGAAGGGTGCACATTTATACGGAGGGAAGAAAAATGCGGGAAAAAAAGGAAGAACGATATCGAGGGTTCCAGCAGCCAGACAGTTGATAACCTCGGTTCTTTCCTTCCTTTTCTTCGGTCTCTTGCTCGGTTTTGCCCTCACTTCCGCCATGTAACCGTCTCGCCGGACTCGCTGGGGGTGAGAGCGCCCTCTCGCGACGAGCTTGCGATCTCCCCTCTCGCGTATCCAGAGAGAGCGACGCTCTCGCGAGCATTTCCGTACCCTCTCGGATATTTCTCTCCCTCCTCGGATCTTTTCCTCTCGCTGTCTCTGCCTCGGTCTCTTCGTCGCACTTCCGCGAGCACGATGAGAGCCTCGAGGGCGAGAGACTCGAGATCTTACCTCGAGCTCTCGCGAATGAACGAGAAAGAGAACGAGCCAGGAATAAGGGAGAAACGCGGAGCTTCCTCCTCGAACTGTTATACGTAGAATAAAACGACGATGGAGTTCGTAGACGTATAAATTTGTCTGCTTTGCAAATCCTTCTGTCTCTTTCGCTCTTTTTCTCTCCTCGTTCCGCACTCTTTTATTTTTTTTTCTCGAGCTTTTCTCTCCTTTTTTCTTGTTTTTTTCATACCATCGGATGACTGCGAGAACAATGCGCGATGATAAAATGAGCGAGGACAACGTTAAAAGACGGAGAATCGCGCAGACGGAATATACTCAAGAATTAAAGTAACTGTGCTCGACCAAAAGCTTTTTCTCTCTTTTGCTTTTCTCATTTCGTCACTTATTTACGCGAAATTTTCAGCTTCCGCCGTTTTTGTTTCATTTTCCTGTCACTTCGTTTTTTGAGAAATTATGTGCTCGCTTGTCAAGAAACACTTCAACGTCGTTAAATTTAATATCCACGCGGTATTATCGTCTCGAGCAAAAAAACTTGACGAACGATTAATTCGCGAGCCAGACGTTTGCACGTCTGAAGATATTTTTAAATTAACTCTGGGAATTTTCACTTTGAGTAAAAAATTAAAATAAAACTCTAGAATTAATTGAAAGTCAATAATTTTATTTTATTTTTAAAATGTTTCACTCTTCGCGAAAATATTTTGTTTTTCTTTTTCTTTTCTTTTTCCGTCAGTTTTTTTAAAAGAATAGTGTGAATTGACGTTTTATCTATTACGAGGCTAGGGTGTTCGAGACATCGTAAATTTAGCCAGTACTAGACAGGACGTACAGGAACAAATAAGTCAGATGGCGCAGACAGCCATCTCTGAATTTTATTTCTTCTCTCCTCTCTTTCAGAGCAAAATATATCGACTAATTCTTCTTTTATTCTTCCTCTCCCCTATCTCTGTGGATCCTCCCTATCGCTGAGCCTCGGGAGCATCGTTCGATTTTATTTTCACGTAAAAGTAGAGCCACTCTTTCGAAAAGCGTAGGAAAAATATCATCGTAAATTTATTCAGGTTTCCAGTCTTATATTCGTAGATAACAAAAAATATAAAGCGTACAATGTTGCTCAAAAGTATTTTACTAAGGTGAAAATTAATAAAATAAATATTCAAACTCAGAATTGGCTAATTTTTTAAAATATTTATTAAATAATAATCAATTCATTTCGTATTTATTCGTTTATTGTTAGTGATTTTTTATTTTATCTCGCACTGTCAAAAATTTTGATTTTTTCACGAGTGAAAAATGAAACCTCTGTTAACTTTGGTTTTGTGTGCGTATATTGTAAGAATCGAGGAAAATTACACCTCTCGAGCTTTGCTGGAGCTTATTCACGTCTCTAGAAAAGTCCTTATTTATTTCGCCTAGGACAGCTTACGATTCCGTGAAACGACAGGAACGCTGGAAACGAGTGGCACGCGATAACGTCGGTTTTCCCATTTATACGTATTATATACAGCGTGTCTCCGAAATTGCTATTAGAAAGAGATGATACATGTATACAAAAAAAAATCTTAAAATTCGAAACTAAATTTGTCAGCTCCGAATTTTTTCATTCTAAAATATTTAAAAATTTTTTTAATTTCGATTTAAATTTCTCAATTAAATTGTCTTATCAATTTATTATTTGATTGGTGATATCCGATTCTATATATCTCATATAATTTTTTACCTTTTCCTTTTTTTACCTCTCACCCTTTCTCTTCTCTCAGTTCAGGCGAGCGAAGATTAATTTGATCTAGGCTTTCTTTATTCCCACTGGCCACGTAGAGTCTCGACAGCTCACCGAAATATATATACGAGTCAATTTCGCAAGAATTTATCCACGCGCTGAAAAAAAAAGTAAAAAAGCCTCTCTCTCTCTCTCCGATACCGGAGAGAAGAATCGCGAAATGGCGCACATACAGCCCCTATCTCTTCACATAAAAATGAAATGAGTGAAATACTTTTTCCCTTTCTCCCTTTTTACCGGAGGGATATATGAGTTCTTGACTTTTTGAAGGACTCAGATACAAAAACGTAAAGTTCTTGTGTCAAAATTGAAAAACTTTTATTACGATATTAAAGTTTTTTTTTCTTACACTCGCTTGTCGAAATTTTCAAGACAATTCCACGAATGGGCTTGTTATTTTTTTTATATTTCATTTTTATGGCTTATAAAAATTTTAAATGAAAGGAATAAAACGTAGTGGCCCGTTTTATTTAGCGAATTTTTTTAATCCTGAAATTTTAGTAATTATTATTTAATAAATAATCGCGATATTACTTTATTTTTATTTTTTATTAAATATTGAATGTCAAATGAAATATTAAATTGTTTCAGGCGTGTACGAGTTTGTTCCTTTGGAGCAAGGCGATGGTCAAAGATTGCAGATAAATGCTCAGAATTGCATACACTGCAAGACCTGCGACATCAAAGATCCAAGTCAGAATATAAATTGGGTTGTACCAGAAGGCGGCGGTGGTCCGGCTTACAACGGAATGTAAAGTGTGATCGAAAAAAAAAATTTCCTACGCTAACGATTTTCTAAGTGAGAAAAAAACTCGATATCACCGGAATCTTTTTTTATAAAATAGTCCGTCAATCAAAAAAAAATTCTTTTTTAAAAAAATGTAAATTCTCTAGGCTAAATTTTTTTGGTTAATTAATTTTTGGGGATCTCCAATCGCAAGCAAATCAATGCAAAAACGTAGAAAAAAGTCGTTGGTTATACACGAGAGTCATCTTTGGATAGTAATAAATAAATATCCCAGGTGACGATGTTACAACGATTCGATATTGTAATTATCAGTGCCTTTTAAAAATTATTTCTATTTTACTTGTATATAATTCGAGGTGTTTAATTCAGATAGATTTATATTTTTCGGAAACGCTAACAACGTTGCCTTTGAAATTTTTACAATGTAATTGATGTATCCGTATTTACTAAGTGAAATATTTAATTAAGAGAATGATCAATTTTTTTTATGGAGTATATAATAATAATGTAAGGAACAGTCTGATTTTTTTAGGAATCTTGTAACTGTATTAAAATTGTTACTTTGTTATCAGAATGACGTATTTTATTTTTCCTTGAAACTGAATAAAAGAGAAAAAAAATTTACTGGGGCGTTGTAATTAAAAAAGAACATTAGATAAATTTTAATTGAATAATAAAATATCTGCACTTGTATAATAATTACATACAAAAAGCTAAAAGAACGCGAAATCAATAGAATTCGACCTATATTATAATTTCTCTTTTTTCTTATGAGAAAAATAGGGAAAAGAAAAATAAAAAAAGCCGGAAAAGAAAGACACGAGGAGAAAAATAATTTTTCGGGTCAACGACGACGAGTGGCTTTCTCGAGGATTTTTCAAGATAAGTGGAAACGAGTGGACTAGAAAGAAAAAGCGAAGTCATTAATTGATCCATATCGGAGATTAACGGAATCGTCATAGGACTGTTCGCCAAAGATAGGACGAGGTGATCAGCGCTTTCGGTGAATCGGTCGAATCGCTCGTTGAGCTTCAGCGGAAATCCTGCGACGCTCGGAAGAAAGGGAGAAGCGATATTTGACAAATCCTCAACGTTCAAGCTCTCGGTACAGAAACGTTCAAAAATTCAGTTGATGTGAGAATTTTATTTATTTTTTCATTCGAAAATTTATAAAATTCAATTCGTTCGTCGAGTGACGTGACGTAAAATTTTATTAAAATTATTAAAATCTGAATTAAGATAAACTCATATTTATTAAGATTTTAAATTTATCTCCAAAAACTCAAATTCATTAGATAAATTATATCAATGATATTTGGAATCAAAATCACTGTCTTGTAATAAAAAATGAAATCAGTAAAAGGGAGACATTAAAGGAAATCATAAAAACCAGCATCAAAAGAACCAGCGCAATCGCTCATTGTCTCGAAAATCCTGAGTCCTTCAGCGACTCGCTGGAATTTCCAGATAATCATAAGCACAGCCGTTTCAATGCAGTGAGAATCTTGCACCCACGCTTCGAAGGCTCTCAATAAATTATCGGTCGGCTCTCATCCTTTGACGATCGAATTCTTCGAATCGCGAGCGGTAATGATTAAATTCTTGGATTACCTATTCTCTCCTTGGCCTGCTGTGTCGTCCTTTCATGTAGATCCATTTTTTTATTTCGCTAGGAGTGATTAATCGGCCAAAAGGAGACCTTGCATTTTTTCAGTTTATTATTATTATATTCATAAAAGTTTTAATTATCATGTAAATTAAAGTATTCAGTTGTAAATTTATATGTCTAAATATTGATTTGCACATTTACCAAAAAAAAATTGCTTCGAGCATTTTGAAGTATGAAAATAATTGAGAATGTAATTAACAAACTGGAGTGCCAAGATCACGGATAAAATAATTTCAATACTCAGAGATTTTCATAAAAAATTTAATTATTATGTTAATCAAAATATTCAGTTACATACATTAATAAAAAAAAATTCCTTGGAGCATTTTGTAATATGAAAATAATTGAAGTCATGAGGACGAGGAATATAAATAAAAAACTTGGAGTATCAGAATGATGGATAAAATAATTAGTCTCAACTAATATACTTTAATCGTATTAATTTACTCTCCAGTAATCCAGTACTCAGAGATTTTATAAATATGACAAAGAGTTCCATTTTTGAATTGAAAATGATGAAAGTAACGAGGATTCGGAATGGCGAAGGAAGAAATTGGAGTATCCGAATTATGGATAAAATGAGCTGGCATGTTGGAAGAAGAGTAAAAAAGAATCACCGGAAAGAGAGAAAAAGAGGAAGAGAGAGAGAGAGAGAAAGGAGAGAAAAAACCGTCACCGTGTAATTTCATCCGCGTCAAGATCCATTTGTATCAAAGAAGAAAGAGAGGAAGGGTATGAGAAAGTAATCAAGCGTAATGGTTCCCTCGCTTATTCGTATATTTACTGCTCATACGAGTCACGATCCACCCGGTGTATTATTTATATACCTACACGGGGAAAAATGTGCTCTCACGGATGTGTACACTGACTGGCGTGTGTTCACGAAGGGTACAATGTCCCTTCAGGAAACTTTCGACGCGTGCCTCCAACGAATAAAGGAAAAAAAATACCGCCGCACCTTCGTACGAAATTTTCCTTAATTTGTTCCTTCGATTCCGTTTTCTGACTCGCAACCAATATTTACGTACCTCTGTCGCGATTCACACGAGAAGAACACTTCAGAAAATTTATTGGACATTTTTAACCCTCCGATGTGTATTTAATTTTATTTATTACAACAATTATTATTATTATACTCTTATTATTATAATTATATTACTATTCGATATATACATATTTCATCAATTTAACAAAAATATTGCCACCGATGCAATTTCGTGAGAACTGAATTTACTCATCGAAATAAATAATTTATATGAAGAAACGAAGAATCTGTTCCTTTTCATGCCGTATGGACTTTGGTCTAGCAAATTTTTTTCGACTGAAATCAATACTCGGATTACGCGTTATTATTAACTTTTTTCATATTTCTTCGTCCTCCGCGCGTAACGTCCGAGGGGATGAAAAAAAAAACACGAGTGTGTCCAATTTTTTTTCAGCACTGATAGATTACTGATTTTTTTTTATCACCGAATTCGTCCTTTTTCGTTCGAAACAGGAGCTCCTTTCTCTCCTGGGATCAAGAAAAAAGAAAGAAAAAAAGACAGAAGAGGGATAAAACGATGGCTCGAGTGGATCGAAGGTCCCGTGTGTTTTTCTGGACGTACAGATGCCAAAATTCGCACCGTTCCATCTCCCTTCGCACCCTTTGATCCGCCAGGGAATGAATTGTCCGATTATTCGTAGGGAGCCGCTTTTACGCCATGGTAACGCGTTGTTGTGTGTTTCTCCGGACTTTGCCCCTCCCCTCTCCTCTTAACTTCACTACATCATCCCTTAGATTTCCTCCCTCGCTATGGATTATCGTATATAGACGCGTATACAGCCCCCGGGCTGAGAATCTCTCGCGTGTGAGACCAAAATCGAATCTGACGTTCCATCTAACGTTTCGGTCCACGTCTCTCTCTCTCTCGCTCTTTCTCTCGCAAAATTTTCTCTCCTTCTTTATTCCATGACTCATTCGGAGCCTTCCAATGTTGCCTTAGATCACGCAATCTCAAGGTTACTCTTTGTTCGATGAATCGCTGAGCCTTTCTGCACACTCAGGCGCTCACGCGCGATTTTTTTTTCTTCCACTTACGTAATCCTTTTAGGACCTCAGCTGGAGATTGACACTTTTTTGAAATTGTCCGGTTTTTCCATTGTATTTTTTTTCTTGTATTATTTTTTTTATAAAGAATGGAGATATTGGATTTTAGGGATTTTTTTAGATTTAATCATTTTAATGAGGTTTGGATATAATTTTATTATAATTTTTGTTTTATTTTATTTTATTGTTTTTTTAAGGTGATATACACGATGCAGATAAGTCGTTGACGAACTATAAAAAACGATTTTTTTGTTGTCAATTATCGCCAATATATGACCAATTCTTTAGGAAAATCGGATACGTACTTGAAAATGAATGCATTTTCTTTATTTTTATACTCTTAACGAGCCCGAATTGATTTTTTTCTTATTAATCGGATTTTACATTTGTTCGCAACTTTACTCACATCGCTATCCTCAAAATCTTCAACTCATCGGACCTCTCTCTCTTACTCACGCAAAAAAAGAGACACGCTTGTTGAAAACTTACAATATTTCCGAAAATATGTGGTGAATGTGGCAAATTTTTCGTACATTTATTTTTTAAAAGTTATTTTACCATTCGCACACAAATTTAAATTCTGAAGTAATCTTGAATATTGATTTTTTCATCTATGTTCGTGTTTAAGTAAAAATGAAAAAAAGTAAAAATAGGGTTTCGGTAGTAAAAATGAAAATGATAAGAACTTGATGAAATTTGGACACAATGTTCTTCTATGAAAAATTTGAGAGTATTATTTTTTTCAAAATTTTCGTCCTCATATTTACAGAGTAATAGAACAACAAAAATAAGAACATGCTCGCCAAATTTTATCAAATTCTTATCATTTTTCAATTTCCTATGTGTTTAACATGCGATTGTAGATAAGTGGTATCGAAACCCCTTAACTGTGGCTCGGCCATATGACCGCGTGTAAAATCATCGATCTAAAATAATAATTAATATCTCAAAATCTACGTGGTAAATCTTGAAGAAATTTGGACACCGTTTTTATTTCAATGATCTTTATGTTGTCTAATTTTTTTGGATCTCAAAGTAGAAAATCGAACCATAGCCGTATCACCTTAATGGAAGTTATTGATAGAAATTTCTTATTTTTCACTTGTTTTCAAGTTTTGTTTTCTTTTTTTAATCTAAATTCGTATTTTTATGTTTAAAAATTAGGAATTTTATTTAGAGCAAAATTTCGCGAACAATTTGTTTTATCACGGTCTCGATTTACGAGTGCGATTTCTGTTGAAAGATTGCATCGTGCAATTGAATCGAGAAACCCGAATCGCCTGCAGGGATGAGTGAGCTTTCTCCCGGTCGCTCATCTTCACCGCTTTTGGCGAGATTGAATCGATTGACGCGAGCTTTCGAGAGCTTACGAGTTAATCGACAGAAGTTAACTATGGATTGGAATGAAATAAGCGAGCGAGAAATCTTCGATTCCTGATGCGAACCACAATCCGAAGCAATTATCGTCGATCCCGTTCAGCATCATTGACACTCGGTCATTTACGTTGCGAAAGCGAGAAGAAATTCACAGGGTATAAGACACATTTCAATTTATATGTACAAATTTAAGAGTAGGAAAAATTCGTGGTTCGAAACAGAATTTAAAATGAGAAACCTCGTCGAAAAAATTTATTTGTAATTGGAAAATGAAATCTGTAGGTGAATAAAATAATTTTAGAAATTTAATGTTGATTGAAAAGGAGTCAAAATTAAGAATAAAATAATAAAAAAACGAATCTCAAAAGTTCTTGATAATTTTTAGTGTAAGAAATTTTAGAAAGACACATTTTAAAGTATGTTTTTAGCTTCGCATCGCAATCAAAAAATCTCAAGATAAAAATTAAAGAATTCCGAAATCTAAACAAAAGTTGAATAAAAAAACTGAAATAAAAAGTACAGCGAGAATTAAAAGTGAAACAATAATAAACGGTTTTGAGTCTCCTGACAATTTTCACTGAATTAAAAGTATTTTTCCAGCGATGTTAAAAAGTTTCGGAGGAGATAAAGAGAGCAGGATGAAAAGAGCGAAGAGAAACCGCGAGAGGGGAGTGAAACGGAAATGAGCAAACGGTCGACTCGCCAGCAGGTATCCGCTTCTCTCTCACTTGACTAAACGACTGCGGACGTCGCGAACCCCCATTTTCTTTCCCCGACTATAAATTGCCTACCCTGAAAAAAAAACGAAATGAAAAAAACGAGGAACAAAGAATGATAGACGTTGAAAATTTTCGCAGTGGATTAAGACCATAAATTCTCGAGATATGCTTCGTTGAGAAAAAACTGCAGACTTCCGACGATTTAAAAAAATAAAAAGCACGAGGCAGAATCGCAAATAAACAAGATACAGTGAAAATAATATTTTACCAAATATATTTATCATTTGTGGAATTTAATTTTCTCGTTTGAGTGTGATCTAAAACTTTTTTCCTGTACATATCTATATTTCTTTCATAATTCCAAAGGAACTTTAAATATTATGTTGTATTTTTTAGAATTCGTACCAATTTTTAATTTTCAGAAAAAAATTTATGATGAATGATTTATTGTACTTAATGGTAATTGTATTGATAATACTTATATTGAACATATTGAAACAAATGAATGAAAATAATGAATAAAAAAGGAAATGAAAAAAAAAAAACATTGAAGTGATAAAAATTGTAAAAAATCTATCATAAGTCAAAGATGTTATACATATTTGATAATTTTTTTAAATACTCTGTTTTTTATTGATAAGCCATTTTTCGAGAATTGTTATCATCCTTTTTGGAGCAATTTCTGAATAATTCGATTTTCCAGCGTTGTCTCGTCGAGCGCAAAATGACAAACCGTCGACTAATTCGAGTAAAACAGGTAACCTGATTACTCCAGTAATTATACGCGAGGTCTTAATGACTGGTATTTACGTTGATGGTGTGTTTCGTGCAGTTTTTTTCAGCGATTTCCATCGAGGTGCATACGCGTCTTGTTTCGAACCCAGAGAGGATGCAAGAGAGGTTGTTCCCGAGAAATCGCGAGAATGAAAAGCGTCGCCAAGAGATGAGGGAGGAAAGAGCGTTTCAAAGAAAGATCACGCTGTGTGGCTCGAGTACGACGAGCTCGTTTTCTTCACCCGAGAGCCATCCTCCTTCAGCCTGTCTCTCAAAGTGCTAACCTGCTCGTCACTCAGACTCGACTTTCAGCATCCCTTATTATCCGCGATAACAAAGACCGAGAAGCTCCCGGTAGAAATATTATAATGAAAGTAAAGATTAAACAATGTTCGCTAGGGAAAATTAAAAACTCTGTATGTCCAGTTAATTATTTATTTAAATGCCAATTTGATGGATTTTTAATTTTTATCGATTTCTGAATCAATAAAAGAAAAAAAATCATCAAGTCAAAATTGACTTCATACATAAAATTCACAAATAATTACGCTTTTTAATTTAATTGTTAATTTTGATAAATTTTTCCAATTTACATTTTTATCATTTTTTAAAATTTCAATTTTGATTTTTGCAATTTCCTTAACAATTATATTATTATTATTTTTTGTGACGTGCGCACCAGCGACAAGACTATGTAACTTGACAAAACTTCAACTGGATTTTCTTTCGAAGTACGTGTCTGACATAAGTGTCAAGTGCACACGCGGCGAAGAGAGAGGAAGTTGCTTTGCGCGGTTATGCTTTCCGATCGAAAATTTAGTCTCGAGGACAAAGAGCCTTGGCATCGTGTTCTTTCTCGCTTTACGAGCGATATTTCGCCCGTCTGCGAATCTTTCGTCATCTCTTTTTCGTTCTTTCGTTTACTTTCTCACTCTCCGGGTATTCTCGGTTTTGCTTTCTCGTATTTTCTTCCCTTTCTGAATGCCCTCGTCTCTCTCTCTCTCTCTCTCTCTCGGGGGTTTTTGCCACCCCCGTCGCCGACCCTCGCCCGCCGCAATGCCGACGAGGACTTCCCGGGTCGCGATGCGTCGCCATGGCAACGCGAGAGGCCACGGGCAATCCGGTGGGGTGCATTCGTACGTGCGTTTACCCCTGTAAACCCCCGTTTTCTCCCTTCCAATTCCTCCCCAACTGAAACTTCTCCTTTTTCTTTTTCCCCTTCTCATTTCTTTTTCTCTTTTATTTTGAGAAATTTTCATTTTCATAATCAATTAATTACCTCTCGTTATTTATAAATATATTATTTTTGTTTATTTATTTACAAACAAATTTATTGTTTATTTTTCAATCCATCATAATGTAAATTTACATATTGTAATATTTTGTGATTCGTTCGGTTAATTTTTTTACCATTTCATTTCAAACGTTCATTTCCATTCTTTTACCAGTATATCGCTCGTTTTTTGTTTTCGCTCGCATTTTTCCTTTTTTCTCGAGTTATGTCGGATGTTGGCGCAGTACTGTCGCAACAAAAAAAATTTATCACGTACACAAATCCTCTCGTACGTTTTCTCGTTTTTTTTCCCTCTTTTGGATTTGTCACGTGTGCGCGATCTCACGTACGTTAATTGCATCAACGATATCGCAAATCTCTCGTTTCTTCTCCCTCTCTCTCTTGCTCAGCTTTTTTTCCCCTTCCGTGAGATCTCCGAAGAAAAAGCTGTCGAAGCCGCAACCGGAAGCTCTTACTCCTCATTATCCCACTGGGAAATTGTAATTCGTTCGGCGAGCCGAAGAACCGCTCCGAGAGATTCGATAAATTCGTAATGAGCTCCATCTCCCTCAGTCTTAAACAAATAATGGCTCGGTAATTAATTCGTTGTGATCGATTTTTACGCTCTCCTGCGGGATTCCATTTTCATTTATTTTATTTGAGACCTCTTCGATGCATGAATTGCTCATCGAGAATGAATTTCAATTCTTTTATTTCAAGCGCGACATTTTTGTCACCCATTACAATTTATCTAATTTGAGTGATTAAACCGAATGTGTTTCCATCCGAATACGTACATTTTCACTTTATTGAAAGTTACACGCCAAACTTTTCGATCTCCCGGCAGACGTCTACTCCGAGGTTGATCGAACTTGACCAGAATCTCCTTTGATCTTATTAGAGAATTACGATGCTCGCTAAAATTGCTTAAAAATTAAAATTTCCTTGGCTAAAATAAATTTTAATTTTTTTGATATTGTAAAATATAAATTTTTTTATTGATTTGTCTTCAATTTTTTTAAATTAATTAAGATGAGTGCGTTTCTATTTGTGCGGACACGTGTTTGTTTCATTGAAAATTGCTCCGTCGCCCAAAAGAGAAACTTTTCGCCCTCTGGATAGACGCGTATACTCTCAGCCCGATCGAACTTGGCCAGAATCGAGCTCTCTTCTCATCCTACCATTTTACCCTTGCGGCGAGTCATTCCGGTGCAAACTTGCCCCGAGTGCGGCCCAGAGACGAAAGCCGATTCCTCCATGACTTTGAGAAATTGCAATATATAGTGCCAATCTGGATTTAACTTCTCGACAGGCTTTGAAGCAAGATCCTGCACTCTGCCAGAACCATACTCAACAACTTCCGACGTGCTGGCATACCAAGCTCTCCAAATTTTCCTTCGTTTCAGTTTTTTTTTCTTATTACATTTTAGAACTTTCTTGCTTTTGACGCAATTGATTTTTTTCTTTCGTAGTATCCATTTTTCATTCATGAATCATTTGGAGAAATATTAACATACAATTTAAAAATTTTATTTACGGACGAGCTGGAGATACAATGACTGACAAAAGTGACTTTTCCATGCTGAATTGTTAAAATTTAGTCTTTGTTTTTCAGTTAGAAAGTTGAAATTTTTTATTGTGATATTTAGAATGATACTCAATAGGTTTCTAATGTTTAACCGACAATTGTCATATTATTTAATGTTTAAACAATTAAAAAACAAAAATTTTAGACAAAATTGTTTAAAATTGGTTATTACCACTTTTTATGTGTATTCATAGTAGAAAAAAAATTTGGCGGAAAAATTGTTTAATATTTAAACATCTTGAGAAAAAAATCACAAGTAACTAATATCGTTTTTTCGATACTTATAATTTTTCATAATTTCATTTTCGATGAATTTGCATAACAATAGTATAATATTCAATTTACTATAACTTTTAAACAATTAAGTGAATTGAGTTGTAATTTGCAAAGAAGCATTTTAGAGTTCTATCATCAGTGACTGGTCAAATTTCCAGGTTTTTACCACTATTTCAATTTAAATGTCCAGTAGGTACATCCTTAAATTATTTTAAATAATTCGAGCACGATTTCTCTTTCATTACATCTCTCAAATATCCAATTTCGTTCATTTCTGAATATCTCATCACTCAATCTCTTTCAAAATGCATCAACAATGTTTGATTCTCATTAGATATTACTGCATCGAGGCCAATTAGTTTGAACTCGGCAAAAGGAATCGAAAAAGCAGATTGGACACAAACATGGAATTACACGAATCGAAAGTTACAACGAGATTTCGATCGGTGGTGCCCGTTTTGATGAACACGAAAAAGAAGGAAAAACGTGAACGTAGATAAAGAGAAAGATAGAAATGGACGTGATATAGAATTCTGGAAGGCTCGGATCGACCTAAAATTGAGTGTACACAGTGATGAGAGAAGGTCGGGTTATGGCAACAGCAACAGCATGGCAACTCGAGCACACCCAATTCCAGTGCAATTTGCATCCGAATGATGGAGCTATGAATAGGCCAATATAGAAGCTATCTATTAAGCGCTCGAGGGGTCGCGTTGGAGGTGACGAGGATCTTTCACGGTGCCTCGTGGATTCTCCTTCCTTTTCCTTCACTCTCAAGCAGCCACACCAGCCAGCCTCTGCTCCCTGTTTCCCAACCGGCATCGAGAAAACCGTCAGATAACGTACATAAAAGCTTTTCATGGGCACGATTATCATCACCGCTGATGAAACGTCTTTTACAAGGATACTTGACATCAACTTCCACGAACAATTTTCTTTCTCCCTTTAATAACATTTCGGAAACGCTGTGCAAATTTTAATCACGAGTATTACCTCGGAATTACTCCTCCGAGGATCAGAATAAAAAACTATCCGTTCTCCATTAAAAAAATCCATCAAGGGAAAAAATGAGAAGTTTTTCGACTTTGCGTGATTTACATTTTTTTTTTAGTAATTTTATTACATTTTTGAGTAATAGTTTTTTTATGTGATATTAATGTGTGATATGTGATAGAGATATTAACAATGTTAGGTTGAAGATACTTTACTTGGTACGTGAAAGAGATTCTGGCGCTGAAATTATGAAGGAAATGTTTTAGGGCATAAAGAAAATATCATTTATGATTAAATACACAGAAAATTCTTTTTTTTATTTTAATTATTAAGATATTTAACCCTTCGTGTGTACACTATATTTTTAAGTGCACGATGCGTACACTGGGTCTTTTAGGGAACAGTACGATTTTCAAGCTTTTCTAGGCTTTCAAAAAATCTAAAAATATTCTGGGTTATTTCTTGAAGTGTCTACTCCACTGCCCAGACGTTGTCAAAGTCAAAAGTTTGAAACCATTGTTAACAAAAATTGCAAAATGATCGAAAAAACGTCAAGTCCCAAATTTTGATTGTTCCCCAAAAGACTCAGTGTACACACGAAGGTTAATTTAAGAATGAAAAAATTAACATAAATTAATCGAAAAGTTGTTTTCATAATTGTTTTCTTTGAACAACTGATCGATTCGCATAAATTGAAAAAAAAATACGATTTTTGGGTATCTCTGACTGTTTTTATTTATTTGTTAGGATTTTCGAGTATTTACGACGAATTTAGGAAAGAAAGTGAGGATTTTCGGAAACTTCAGAGGAGTGATGTATTGTTAACGGTGGGGTTTGCTCTGAGCCAGGATAACGACAGATGTGTGCTGAGGAAAGCATTCTGCACTACACACTCGACGTTATCGATTGGCTCGGCTGCGTAACCCACCGGCGTGTTTGTCTCCCCCGTTGCTGGCCGGGTTTTCCTATCCTTCGAGTTCGAGCCTCGCACGTACGGTGGCGTCAGCGTGAACGATTCGCACATCTGTTTTACAAAACTTTTACTATTTTCACGCCACTTTGTACGTATCGAGGGTGGACGAAATTCAGAATGGACAAATTTCTTTTCGCTCGGTTGCATCGTAAAATTTTACATTTCATTCGGCAATTCTTTCCACCTTTCAATGATAGTTTTGATTATTTTTAAATTTGTTATTTATTTAAATTGGGTCAAAATTTTTGTCAATTTTTTAAAATTATTTTCAGATTTGTATCTTGTAAATTATCTTCCTGTATGATTTTCTATTCGTTGTTTCTGCATCAATAACAAAATTTTATTATTTTCAGTATTAACAATTTAAAAAGTTTTTTTTTATTAATCACTGCAAGATCATTGCTTGATCGAAAATTTGATTATTCTTACGTACGTATCTTGAAAACGGTTTTTGTCCTCATTTGTAAAAATGAAGAAATGAATTCATTAATCTCGCATGAAAAGAACTCTCGCATCGTCATCGAGATTTTTCCGATCGTTTCATCGAGGTTCTCACATCAATTACTTCGACTCTCGCTTTTCCGATATCTAGTTTTTTTTATGCATCCGGCTTACCCGAGCTCGCATCTCCATTTTCAAAAATTCAGCAAATCCGAGAGGCTTTCATTATTGGAAAAACGAGGAACAACGTGGAGAGAGAAAAACAGCGATGCGCCGAGTTATCAAATCCATGATCGAAGTATGAAATTTTCCTCGCGAAACGCACTTGACCATTCTCCAAACAGAATTCGTGCGTCATTGAAGGTTTTTTCAACACTCGTCGAACGGATTTGAAAACATTTTTGAATTTTCAATAACTAAAAATGAACCGATATTTTTGCATTTTGATTTTTAAATATCAATATTTAAAATATGAACTCGGAATGTAATTAAAAATATCGATTTTTTATCAGAAGAGTTAAGGGTCTGTTGAGTCCGAAATCGCAAATGATAAAATTTTGAAAATTAGCAATGTTGTTGTGTGAAGTATTTAAGAGATGGTGTACAAATTTTACGACGGTTAGGAAGCTAGTTACTGATGAATTAGAATTCGCAAATGACATGTGGCCTATGGAAGCTGCAGTATAGTCCCAATTATTTTTTTATAATTTTTCCATAGGAAAAAAATTATGCTAAAAATATGAAAAAAATTAAACTCGACGAAAAACATACAAGAGCATTGTGTAGTTTTTTCAACACATTGAGGAAACATGTGTTTTAAAAAATGAGTAACAAAGACGAAGGACGTAGTTTTCACCGTTTTTCGAAGGCAGAATAACACCTCTGCTCAAAATTTGTCAACTCAAAAATGCTAAAAAACAATATCCAATCTGAACAACAATATCGGGTGGACAAATTTTGAGCAGAGATGTTCTGCCTTTTTTGAAAAGTTGAACAGTTTCCACTATCGAGATTTTAGCACTTTCAAGTTTTCCTAAAACATCAAAAAGTTAGTTCTCACTTGTAAACTTTTATTAAAATTATTAAAATTGATCATTAAAAATTTTTTTTACCATTTACGATTTTTTATCATTAACATATGCACAAATGCGAAACTTATGTTTACGTTAACGTTGTTACAACATGAATCTGAGTATTTATCAATTCCGATTAGTCAACATCTCTAAATATTTTTGATCTTACAGTGAAAATCTATTAATTAGCCAGGAGCCTTTAGTTTTTAGCGATTTGTATTCATAGCTCGCTCAGTTTACGAATATATTAGTATTCTTATATAAGCTTCCTATAATTTATATATAAGAATGATCGATGTCACTTTATAAAGCTCCCAGCGTCTTGCGACATTAATCATCGATAAGGATAAAAAGGATGAGAGAGAGCGAGGAAGAGTAAATTTTGGAAGGGTTCTCAAGGGGATATAATTTATCGTCTTTCTCTGATTCTCTTATCGTCCACCTTCTATCTTTTTCGTCTCTTATATGTACAGTTTATTTACTAAATTATTTATTAGAAATATAAAAATTCAAAAAATTATGATTTGCGAAACTACATGTAAAGCCCCACAAAAATGAAACAATAAAATGCAATTTAGAGTCATCATTACTAAAAGTTGGTTAAAACGATACAAAAGTAAAATTTTGTTTATCGATAGTTTTTCCGAAAATGTTAAAATATTTTGTCATCTCGTTTCTCTTCTACTACCGCCCTAATTTATTTGAAATATAAAACTTAAAAATCGAAAATTTAGAATTTTCGAAACTATAAAGCCCTGACAACGAAATGATAAAATGCAATTTCAGTCATCGTTACCAAAATTAAGTAAAAACGAGAAAAAAAATAAAATTTTGTTTATCGATAGTTTTACCGAAATTGTTAAAACTTTATTTTGTCGTCTCCTTTCTCTTCTACTGCCGTCCTAATTCATGCTAATTTTGATGTACCCTCGAAAATTCGTGGCAACATGTGCGTCCGAGGGAGCTCCGTGAAATTTCTCTCCGAGGGATCGTCCCGATCCGTCTTAAACAAGGCGACATTCGCTCGCAAGGACTCTTCGCCCGCACACCGAGGAAGGATAATAATCTCGTTTCGCTTTTTCCGGGACTCATAACCGAGGGCTGAGCTCACGGTCTTTCTCTCTCCCCATATACACGAAAAGATCTCTGAAAAAGAAAAGAGCTTTTGCTCGCAGAGACCGGAAAACTTTTCAAGAAGCCAATTAGACAGAGTCACGTCCTCGACGAAATTCGGGATAAATAGGATCGTATTCCGCCCTTTGGGAATTCCAGGAATATCCTCAACAAACGCTTTATCTCGGGCTAGATAAAAGCCACATTGTTTAATAGGCAGCGTACAGAACGTCGGATTTTTTATTTCTTCATAACTCACTTATATAGTATATTCGACGGTAACTACGACGTTCTTAATCCGGAAAAATATTTGATCCTCTCATTTGACGAAAACTTGCGGATAAACTTCCGAAAACCGGTTATGTCTAGATTCGCTGGAATTTTGCACACACGTTTTCTTTTATAAATAAAAGCATTCTATAAAGTGATTTCGACCTCATTGCAATAGTTTTCGAAATAATAAACTTTAAGGTTGAAGAAATTAACTTTTGCAAGTATTTCAAAATTTAAATAATTATTTCAGAAACTATTGCAATGCGGTCGAAATGACTTTGCAGGATGTTTATGTATATCAAATAAAAAATTCATACAAAATTTCAGCTCATTTGGACATAACCGGTTTTCGGAAGTACACAAAAATTTGCTCCTTGTGCTAATAACATTTGATTAGGGTGTACATTTTATTTTTGAATGAATATAAAAAATTTTCATCATAAACATCCAATTTTATTAATGAAATTTTAATTAAGTTCATTTCAAGTCAGTTTTTTTGGCAGGTCTTGGTAAATAACTAGGAGGGTACCATTAATTCTTTTTCAACTTTTAATTGGTACGAAGTGCATTCTTCTATTTATCACAGATCAAGGCGATTAAAAGTTTGTAAGAAAAAATGGCAGTATCCTTATTCAAACTTTTTAAAAGTTCTGCATGTATCGATGGAAATTCTGCTATATCCTGGAGCTGAATCGTATTTACTGTGGGTGGATCTCTACGGAAACAAAGAAAGAAAACTTTCGGCGTTTTAATTGGACCACTTTTGCCCCGATAGTCTCAGGCGAGTCGAGAAATAATATCTCTCAGCTATGAAAATCTTCAAAAACAAAGAGAAAATAAGAGTTCAACACGAGCAGAAAAAAGACTAAGGAATAAACAATTTATGCTAACAATAAAAAAATGATTTACGTCATACAATCCTTAAATTTTCTAAATTTTGAATCTCAACTGAATTTTGAAAAATAAAAAATTTTCAATTTTCGAGAAAACTTGAAAAATATTTCCTCGCTGTATTTGGTTATTAAATGTTATAATAATTGCGCAAGAGATGTGTACTGAAAGAGAAATAATTGTGCATACGAGTATGTTGGCGCTGGGTCATTACAGATTGTGCGGTAGAATCGTGTGAGTAGAAATGAGCACGCGGCAGATGGCACGGGCTTAGGGCAGCTGTCGAAAAACTGGTGTAGCATGACAGCATGTCCGAGCCAATACGACGAGGGTGCACACAAAATGCACACATATAAACATATTTTTATATCCGTTTCACTGTATCTCCATCCCTCCTTCCCTATTATTTTTCTATTTGCTTTCTTTTTTTTATTAAAAAGAAATCTTTCTAGATTTCCTTCTCAGTTTTGGTGCTATATCTGAATTTTAATCAATTTTTTTTCTTCGATATTTTTTACATCTTCATTGTGTTACTTTTTCTTCATTCGTTTGTCCGTATGTCTAAATATTGCTAACTTATAAATTTAAATAGATTAATTATTTTTTATTTATTGTCTTTCTTTTCAATTTTTTTTCGTGTTTATTCATTTTGAGTCTTTTGTTCGTCGGATTTAATCTCTCAATCGAAAGATTTCCCAAATTTCTCGTGATCGAATTTCTTCATTCAATAAAAGAGAGTGACATGCCGGTGGAGTAAACAAAAAAGAACTCTGAACCCTGCATCCACATTGTAAAAGGAAAACTCGATATCACGATTTGTAAATGAATCGATCGAACTACGATTGACTCAGCATGCTGAGAACGCATCAAAAAACGTGCCTGAATTTTCCTACGTTGCATGGAGGAATCAACGATCGTTTGTGTGTAGGAAAATGAAAAGAGTTGACGAAAAAAATCAGCGAAAGATAAAAGAGACGTCGATCAACGCGATGAAAACAAAATAAAATCTTGTTCGTATTGATTTTGAAGAATTTTGGCGACTTTCAGCTTCAAATTTATTTCTGACAACAAAAAATAGACAACATAGTAAAAATTGTTGAAAAATAAAAAATTAATTTACCAAAAAACGATGAAAAGTGATGAAGGCAATACTGCTCAAAATTTGTCTACTCAACAATGCAAAAAAACAATATCCAATCTGTATAACAATATCGAGCAGACAAATTTTGAGCAGAGATGTTGTTCTGCCGGCTTGGCAAGCCAACAAACAATTTACAACAACGTAATAATTGTTCAAAACTGAAAAATAAATTTACCAAAAATTAAAACTTCTCAATATTCCATTTTTTTTTCAAAATAATTGAAAGATGAATATCAAAGAACACTCAACATCAAAAGAATTTGAGCGATCGTTCGATCAATACCTTTAATTGGATTGTCGTCTTTTTTCGTTCAAAACTTTCACAGAGGTAAATTTTTCCACGAAAACGAGAAAGTTATGTGGGGATGAGAAAATTGAATGATATTAATCTATCGTCAAGTATTTTCACCTTTTTTCCAGATCGTAATTGGCGGGACAAAATATATGGGTCTTGCAATTAGGACAAGCTCCTTAAGTTCTCGATAGAATTGATAGAGCGTCAAATGATTCGTTTCACCTTTGCCACGTGTTGTGCGTTTTGAAGGTACGAGAGCCTTTTTTCCAACGAAGATCCAGCTCTCATTTTTCTATCTCTCTCTCTCTCTCTTTCTCGGTCTCTCGGTGGCAGCTGCGAAATATTTGAATCGACTACCAGCCACAGCTGTCTCAGTTTCAACCTTGCCTCACACTCCCCAAACCACCCAATCCTGTTTCACGATCTCTTTCTTCTCTCTTTTGTCTCTCTCGTGCACTTTCCTCCTCCTCTGATACATTTCTCGTTTATCCTTTTTCCTGGAGCCAACGAACATTTTTCTATGAAGATGACAACAATTTTTTTATTTTCCATTTTAGTGAATTTATTTTTGTAAAATGATTTAATTCATACACTCGGGACTTATAAAATATTTTTTTTGATATTTTTGGCACACTTCATTCTAGACTCAAGTTGTATTGATCCTTGTGGCTAAAATTTTTATAAAATTTTTTGAATCGTCTCTGAATAGGATTTGAATTTTTTTATTTAATTTTCATCACCTTGGAAAAAATTAACTCTTCTGTTGAGGTACTTACGTAAGATTTCAAAGGTTTAAATATGCTGAATCTTTTGTTTTCTTAATCACAATTAAGGGACAGAAATAAAATGTTCATTCGGCATAAAAATGTTTTGCGGACAAAATGAGTACCCCTCCAAAAAGTCAGAAAATTTTTTTTTTCATATTTTTTTACTTATTATTAGCTTTAACGTCTTATTTCAAGTAATTGATGATTTATTCTAACTTTTGTTTAAATGTATTTTTAAATCACCGAGTACAATGTTCTTAAGAAAGGAACAACTATTTGATATGAAATTTTATCAAATTTAGAAATATTGAAAATTTTCACCATATTTTTGAGGTACCCCATTTCACTCCGTTCTCCCCCCCTTGCCCCCCTACCCTAACATTTTTTGCATCAATAAAAATTTCAGCATACCTAAATAAAAAAAAATTGCACGAAAAAAGTAAAAAGTCTCTTTCTATTTTTTTTCCTTTATGTCGAATTCGCAACAGTTTCACAAAGACCCAAAAATTAGATGCAGGGGGTCTTTTTGATTCGCGATGATCGAACAGAGGGGAAAGTACAAGCGTAATAAAAGCCGGTCGTAAATCGAGATGTAGAATGCGCGTGTGATATCGAAAGGGCGAAACTTAGCTCCATTCGCGATCACTCGCCGTGATTACAATTTTTTTTTCGGCCCGCAGCACGACGAGAACGTAATTTCAAATCCGGCTGAAGTTTGAATATGAAATGAGAGCATTACGCGGGCGCATAGAAAATTCAATGGAACGCGGACAGAGCGATGGACCCCAATTTCGGTTGAGCGCTGATTGTTCGGGGAGACGAGAGAATAGAGAAAAAAAGTACGAGGCTGAAGAAAAAAAAAAGCGAGAAGGGCGAACAGGACGGATGGGAGGAGTTTCGCGAGGCTCGTGCAAATTGGCTCCAAGTTGCGAATCCAGTGGGGAAGAAAGGAAAAAAAAATGATATTCCCTGAACGATGGAGGCGATACAATGTTATTGTCCGTATGAGCGAAGAATCGACAATAGCTCGTGCCACGCAGCTGTTGCAAATTCTCAATACCACCCCTAACAGTCGCCCTCTCTTTCCTTTTTTGTCTCACTCTATAGTTTTTCTCTTTTTCTATCATCTCCATCCCTTTCGCTCTCAACTCTCTTTCTGTATATTTTAATCTCAAATTTTATAAATTTTACATTCTTCTCTATCATCGAGAATTCTTATTTTATTTTAAATTATCAAAAAGGGCTCGAAAATTTTTTTCATCGTTTTTTATTCGTGTTTCGATTAATCGCTGTCATTTTTGTTCATTTTTCATCTTCAATTTTTTCCCTTTCTCTTTGCTTCATTCTAAAATTCTCCAACTCTTATACATATACTTGTCATTCCTCCTCTCTCGTTTTTTATTCGCATTTCAACTCATTTCTGTCAATTTTCGATCATTTTTCATCCCCCACTTTTCGACAATAATTTCTCTCTTCCTCATTTCTGTTCTCTCCGCCCCTCAGTTTTCAGTTGAATCCATTTTTTCGCGTACTTTTGCCCCTTTCTTCTGGCACTTTGCCTTTTGTCCGAGGATCGATGAGCGTTTCGCGGAGGGGTTGTAAACGTTTAGCTCTTCGCTTATTCCGTTCGATCGAAATATTAAATAGCGTTGAGTTCACGAGAAGGCACCAGGGGGGATCCTACAGGAGGGACAATAGGCCTGCTGCAGCCACGTGCCATTTGTGCCCTGTACGGGAATAATGCGCCAACGGTCACGTGCCCGACACGCACGAGCCTGTCTCGGTGGTTAAGGGCCTCTTCCTCGCCAACTGCTCTCCTACTCTCCCTATTTTATCCTCTAGTTTTTTCATTTATTATTACTATTATTACCACCATTATTATTTTAATCCTCTCTTCGTTTTTTTTTCTTACTCCCTTTCATCCCCTTGGCATCTTCTTTTTTATTTTATGGTTTCGCAACCATTTTTTCATTCGGCTATTTCACAGTGTAATCATCTCTCGATGGCATTTTCAATGATGATGGTGTAATTAAAATTTTTGCGAATTTATTAACTAGAAAAAATGAAATTAATTTTTTTTTCATACATTATTAAAAAATTGATATACACGAATTACTCCTCGAATCCGTTTGACTCTGTAATTAAAATATGACAAAGGGAAAATTACAATTTAGATGCTAGCAAATGAGAACATTATTCATAATCTCAACATGAAAGTCCGGATTTGTTAATTTGCTTGTGAAGAAGAAAGAGAGCGTTTGATGAATTTTCGCGATTCTAGGAAGTTTACATGGTAAAATGAACAAGAAAGGGATTCGGGAAACGCGAGATCGTCCATGTGAAATAAAAACCCTGCTGCATCGATTTCCCATCCTTTGTGCTCACCGACAGAGCAAAATGAGAGAGAAAAAAGAATCAAAAAGAGACAAAAAAGTCGATACATTATACTTTTACGTTGAGCATCAAGATAATCGAATTCGCGGTATTTGGAAATGATATTTGCGAATGCGAGTGGAATTCTCATCGTTGGAGATGATAGAAAAAGAAAAAAAAGAACGAGACTGAGATTGCGAGCTATACGATTTTTCTCGTTCCGCGAAACGAAAAAATTCTGACATTTGCAGAGAGGAAATGGAAATGTAATTAAAGAACTATAAATTGGAATTAGCGAATCTCTTGAAAGGAGAAAAAAATTTGTTCTTAATAAAAAATATGCAAATTCGAGAAAATGAGAAATACTTTATACAGAATTTTTTATCATGAAATCTTATGAAAGACATGCCAGATATAAACAATGAATGAAAAAAATTAATGAGTGAAAAATATCACGAAGAAAATTTTAATTCCTGAAAAAAAAGAATTTTCTCTCAGAATTTTAATTATCTATCAAAATAAATACGAAACAAATTTGAAAAAATAAAAAAATTTCCAATAATTCAATCATCAAATAATTATTATTAAAAAGTAAATAACATGTTGCAACATTGATACCCAATTTGAATTAAATTTCAAAAAACATGATGAATATTACAAAAAAAAAGTTCAATCGAGTCTCGAAAGTTTACGCGTTTCCGAAATCAAAAATTGATCGAATCAATTTTGACTCGAGTCGGGGGATTAGGAAAATTCAGCGAAACGCTCCAAAGATTCGGAGTGCGCGAAAATGGTGAAGATTTACGGTAGCTCAAGACGTCGCTAGGCCGAAATTGCATTCGTTTCTGATTTTCCAGTATCACGTCAGGCAATATAGGATTTTCTCATCTCGTTTCTGCTCGCGGATTTGCAGCCAGACTCCTAGTATTGAACCAACACTTCGTATTCTCTGTAAGGGATTTCCGCCCCGTCGTACGGAATGTACAGCGAACCGTGACTCGGTTGGATCTGCGACAGAAATACGAATTGAGTGAAATAACGCGCGAACCGCTCTGAGACTTTTTTCACCAAGGAAAAAAAACATCGAGCAAGAACGAAAAGTTCGAATAAATTCACTCGACTAAAGGAATTGCGAATAATCGATTTATCAATTAGTTCTTCATGTACGAAGAAAAAACCAATTCCAATTTTTTTGTAAATAAATCTATTCACAGAAGAAAACTTGAATCAAAAAAATTTATAGGATTGAAGACATTTCATTCCTATTTTGAACTTCTAATTTAATTTTCGAATTTGGTATGCATCAAATCGTGATATAAACTCTTTTTTTTAAATCATTTTGTTTTGTTTCTGAATTTTGATGTCTTTAAAATTATAAATTTTCCAAAAAATTATTGATTTATGGGTAATCATTAATCGTTATGTAAACAGTCATTTTAAGGATGTGTTGGAGATAACGAAACGGTAGTAAAAATCTGAAAATTTAACTAATCGCTGATAATAGAACTCTAATGCTTCTGTGAAAATTTCAACTGAATTTACTAAATCATTTAAAAGTTATAATAAATTGAATATTATACGTATTCTTCTGCAGATTTATCGAAACGGAAATTGTAATAAATTATAAATATTGAAATAACACTAATAGTCACTGTTCAATTTTTTTCAAGATGTATGAACATTAAATAATCTTTCTGCCAAATTTTTCATTAACTTGTACTCAACAGTTTTTAAGAAATTATCCACTTATAACAACAAAGCAAATTTCCATCTCTAACAGTACGTAAAAATTGATTAAAACGATAAAACGTTTTGTTGATAATTATTTTCTATTATCAGTACACATGAAAAATAGTAATAACTGAGTTTAAACAATTTTGACAAACAATTTTTTAAACAATTTTTTGTTTTTTAATTGCTTTTAATTGCTTAAACAATTAATAATATGAAAATTGTTGAGGAAACATTAGAAACCTATTGAGTATCATTCGAAATATCACAATAAAAACTTTCAACTTTCTAATAGACAAACAAAGACTAAATTTTCACAATTCAGTGTGGAAAAGTCACTTTTGTCAATTATTCCATCTCCAGTTCATCCTTACATGAAAAAAAATAATACCTTTCCAATGGATGGGACACCTTTGTGTATGCATCTACCAACATACAAAACTTCACCGTCCACAGTTCTTCCGGCCTCGACAGCTCCAGGAGGAATTTGACCGTGTCTGGAGTGAACCCAATTGAATTCGGCAGGCATAAGAACCTTAAAAACAAAAAATTAATAAAATAAAATTGTCAAAATGACGAAGATTTTCTCTCCGATGTATATCCATATGGCGCACGACAAATGTGTTGAAAGTATCAAAATATGAGTCAAATAATTGTCTTTTTTGATAACTCAGAGTGATTGAGACAAATTAAATAAATTACCTCAAAATCGTGTTTCATGTGTTCTTGACCGCCGTAAGCGACGTACGCGACTCCGTGTTCGGGTTTCGCCTTGGCCGGGAGCAAATCGCCGTGATGATGAGCTCGCCCGACCACGAGATTCGAGCCGTCGAGATCACGGCCGACGGTCACCATACCAGGAACGCAGTATCGAGCGCCGCTGTATCTGACCCATTTGTGTCCTGTTGATATGGAAATGATATCGAATTATCAAATGCACATACAAATAATAATAACTATGCACATGCATACATTTATTCCTAGGAGAATTCAACATAAAAAGCTGCAAGATCATGAACAAAATTTGCTCTGTCGTGAGATTGAATTACAGTAGGCGTTTGATGAAAAAAAATATCTAATGAGATCGAGAATTCATACTTGTAAATAATTTTTATTTTCCTTGCTAAAAAATATAGAAAAATTTTGCAATCAAATGCTACTTATCCTATTTACTTTTCCTATTTTTAATTTAAATTTTATTTTTGAAAAATTATAAAAATAAGGTTTTGGGTGATTTAAATTTTATTAAAAATTTCTGAAAAGGATTTAGTTTTTTCTCAAATGAAAATGAATTTGACGTTATGAATTTCTTTTATGATTTTTATGGTTTTGCTGTATTTTAACCATGAATTCAGTCTATCCTTACAAAATCGAGCGAAGAATTTGTTTCGTGCCCATTCATCCTTATTTCCTCGTAAAGTCTGTTCGCCTTTCGACGAAACTTCAATTCTATATTTACAGTACTCATCATCACCGTGTTCTCGTGAAATATTATGTCATGCAGATATAAAAAGTGATACCGTCAATGGTCGTTTATCGTTTTCCGATATCCATACAAGGCTTCTCGATAAGCCCATTCTTATCTCACTCTCGATCTTCTCGCTCTGTCTGTCTCACTTGCTCCTCATACCGCACATTTTCTTTTTTTATTTCTCTCACTTTATTTCACTTTTCTCTCCTCTCATTCTTTTTTCAACAAGTTAACGCACAGAACTCGCACACTCCTTGTTTTGGATTTCCTGCTATATCCACTTGGGAGACTCGTTTCAGTCTATCAAATTTTATCCTTACTACATTTGCAAAGAATTCCATTTTTTTCTCATAAAACCAATTTGTCATCATTTATACATTTTTTTACTCGTGTATTGAAAGACAAATTGATAAAAATATTGTCCTTTATATTGAATTGAATTGAAAAAACTGTCAACGCATTTTTCTATGATTTTTTGTAAATAAAAAAAAAAATTTTTTTCAAACTAAACTAATTTTTTTTATTTGTTGTACTTTCTTATCTTTTTGATACAAACCGTGAATCACACTGGGCGTGATAGATGATAAGATATAATAAAGTAACGTAATAAGATTCGGCGCAGAATCGCGAAGTAAATGGATTTGTCGGAAAATTGAATGCGAAGTTCTAATCGATCAAAACTCGCATCACTAATTCGTTTTGTGTCACAACTTGTTTGTCGTCATAGGAAGCTTGCGGCTAGCTGAGAAACTTCTCAATATCTGCACGGAAATTTAGATGGATCGTAACGCAGTTTTTTCAATGATAAATACTTGTTTCATATTTTCAATGATCTCTCGACATTATGGATAATTAAAATTTTCATTTATTTTCAAAATGACAGAATAAGAAGATAAACATTTTATGGTCAGTTTTCTAACTCAAAGTAAACGTTTTAACGTCATGTGAGGTCAAAATTTTACGTTTTTTGAGGTTAAAAACTTACCAGGCATCCTCAGATTCTAAACTTATTCCCGTCAAGCGAATGATTCGTTGGCAACTGTCGATCGAACGTGTTAGCGGACCATTTTTCAATACGGAATATCCGCCCATTGTGACGCATTCTGAGATAAAACGCTTCGATGATATTTTACCTTGTGGAAGGAGATAGAGAGAGACGGAATTGATAAGACAATGTCATCTAGATATTTCGAGGTTCGTATCAGGAACCGATGAATCAAAATCTTTTTTTTATCCAGAAGAGCTAAATATTTTATTTTTTATTTTTGAAGCAAAAGCACTTATTTGCACGAAAATCTCAAAAATTGTCACTCGTACTGCTAATTATCAAAGTTGAAGGATACCGTTTGCAAAAAGATGAAAAAAATTCTTAAAAACCCGAACGAACGTCGTTTCGTTTTCGCGCAGAGCCGAGTAACGAGCTGGTGCAAAGTTTTAACTTCTCTTCCTTCGTTTCTCATTTTCTCGGACACTCCGAAGGACAATTTGTCTTTCGCGTCACGAGATAAATTTTCTACGAAGAAGAAAAAATTTGATTTTAACTAGTCGAGAAAATAATTCTAAAAAATTGTAAACAAGAAAAACTTGAAAACTTCATAATAAGCATTCCTGTTCAATTTTATACGAGTTTGTATTATTTGAATGTAAAATTCTACAATTTTTATTTAATTTTTTTATTTATTTATTTTTATTTTATTTAATTATAATTATTCATATTTTCAATAAAAACTTCGAATTCACAATAATGAAGTCAAATCAATTGCAAAAAAAATCAGGGTCATTCTACTGTGAGGCAATCTAATTTCATTAAATTTTCCTTCAATTTGTAAAATTTTTCAGAGTGTATTCATTTTTTCAATAAACTTCGAATTCTTTTACGAAGTCAATGAAGTCAAAACGCGAAACAATTCGATCGGAAAAAAATTCAGGGTCGCTCTACTGTGAGCCAATTTACTTTGAGCGAGAAACGAACCGATGAAGAATTTTCCTTCAATTATTTTCCATGCATCTGTGTTCACTTAGATATTTATAAAAAAATTTTATATTCGTTTTTTTACTCGGTAAAATTGAGGTATTTTACAAAAAGAAGAGCTCTCGCGTCATCAAAATTTTCTAGTTCTTTCGCAAATATTATTTGAATAAAAAAAATATTCTTTATTGTAAATCTTCTGTGAATATTTTTAACGATAAATATATTTCTTCACTGACCTTTTCTCTTCACTGTATGGATATTTGTGCTTCTTATTTCGCGACAGTTGAAATATCTTTATTTCAATTTCTTTTCGAATAAAGGAAGTTCTCGAGAAATAACTCCTTCGTTCGAGAAAAAGGGAAAATGACGCAGTAAGAAGTTCTGCGAGAGAAAAGTATTTCGTTCGGGCACCTGTCGCGACAGAGTAATATTTTTCCTCTCTTCCACTCAACGAAGCATTGTCAGCGCTAAGAAGAAAACATCGCAGCTACGATTTTTTCCAGTGACATAATTCCATGAATTCCAGCTGTAAAAATGAATCCGATTTGTGTGTAAAGAAAATATGATAAAAAATACCATTCCCGATAAAGATGAAAACTGACACAAACATCGAGATTTTCAGGAAAACTAGCGACGTAGGAACTCGAGGTATAGCATGTACGTATCTAGCGTTGGACCTCGAACATGCAATCGTCAGAATACCTCGATATGGAAGGCCTCATTATTCAGCACTGATCAAAGCTACATCGATTTTGCCAAAAGGTTTGCCGCAATGCAGCATGATCAGTACTTGATCATGCAGTGATTTAGCTGGCTGTAAAAGCCAGAATTGTAAGCCCAGAATTAACCAGACCTGACAGAATTATTCAGACGCTTCTGTAATTTGAAATCAGAATTTCTGATCAGAAATCTCGATTTTTTGCTCGGTCAAACCTTTGAAATTTTGCACAAATTTTTATACGACATCAAAGTTCAATCAATTTTTTATAAAAAAAAGATAAAATTTTTTATGCTTTTGTTTATTATACAACAAATAAACTTTACGTAGGATCAATTTGAATTTTGAGTATGTTGGTCTTTAGTTTTGCAATAACTTTTTTAAATGGACTTAAATTCTCAGTCAACTTGGAATATGAGAAAAAATGATATCAAATCTTCCCTATGCAAAGAATACCTTAACATTACAAGAAATAAAGATATCAAATAAGAGATATAAATTCACATCCTCTCGAATTGAATCTTCAGAACGTCGGAAAAAAATAAAGAGAAGCGAATGATGATAAGAAAAAGCAAAAGGATATAAAGGGAAGTCTGAGTGTAGTTTATATACGCTTAGTAATGTATGTCAAAGTCGCATTACACTGTATTTACGAGGTACAGTATAGGCACGTCGCATTGCGGTATCCTACGTCCATAAAGAATCCTTGCGATTCACGCTGTTCTATAATTACGCAGCCCCCTACCGACGATCAAAACCCTCCCGTCGTTGGTAGCACAAGAAATATAAAGATTAAGGATACATCACGCGAACCCCCTGCGACAACTATTCCAGATACTCGAGCCAACCGAAAAATAATCATTATTATTTTATCCTTTGAGTCGAGTACGCTTTCGTGATTATAAATCACGAATTATGTGTTCAATCATTTTATTGAAAATTTGAATTTCGATAATTACTCATTCTATTTAGCATTAGATGGATAGGTATTCTGAATTCTTACGACTTTTTAAGGTCATATATCTAAGTTTGTGATTGGAGGATATGCAAAGAGTAAGAAAATTCGTAAGTTGGAAAGAAATGAAATAGCGACTTGTTTTGACACTCAATTCCTTCCATAGTCCTCCATCGATCAATATGCTTCGAAGCCCAGGAATTTGTGTGCTCCGACGTCGTTGTCTCGCTTTTTTTAAACGCACTGGACGAGCTACGTTTGGAAAATATTTACGCTACGCCCCCGAGGGGCAAAAAGGGCTTACGAAAAAAAACTGGTGTTTTCTTTCATGAGAAAATTCCGCACACATATATTTTTGAGGTTGTTCCAGACATGCAAAGGTTATCAATTCTCACAAACTCCATTACTTTTTATATCGTGCATGAAAAAAGTGAAAAAAAATGTTTATCATTTTTTTAGGATCAAAAAATAATTCAGGTACGTCTGTAAACATAATATTCTTCGATGAAAATTTACTAAATTAATAAACGATTGAAATTAAACAAAATTTTTATACAAGTTTGTTGTCATAGAAAATTTAATCTTTTTTCCATAATCATATTTTGAAAAAGGAAAAGATTGTTTCGTTAAGGGGTTTAGCACAAAACCAGGGATACCACAATATACCACAGCAAAAACAGGAAATTAAAAATTCATACAATTTTTGATGAAATTTGGCGAGAATGTTCTTATTCCTCAAATAACTAAGAACTTATTTTTTCAAATTTTTCTTCCACATCGTTGTTGAGTAATTCACAAACAAAACGTTCTCATACAAGGCGTGCATATCTATGTGTACACAGCGTATTTTTATTCTTCTATCACTCTGTAAATATGAGGACACAAATTTTGATAAAAATAAGACTGTCAAATTTTTCGTAGATTAATGTTTTGTCAAAATTTCATCAAATTCTTATCATTTTAACTTTTAGTGTCGAAACTCCTTAATACACGTAAAAATTTCGACTTTTTATCGTTTTTTCCCTTCGGGAATAAAAAATATAAACAAGAAGAATGAATGAAAAGAGTTCGAGTCAGCATTTGAACCTAACACGATCAAAAGCAAACGCTCTAACTCGTCACTCGCTCGAAGCAACACTTTGATCGTTACATAACGAACGTCATGGAAGTTTTGTATGGTTACCATGAAGTTATAACGAGTTACAGATCCTCGACACCGAGGGATTGGCAAAATCGACTCTAGCTGAGTACGGCGTCACGTGTCACGTGTCAATAACCACGTGATTCGCGAGCTTTGAACTCCTTTCCATTCGTGCTTAATGTACGATAAATCATGACTCTTGCGTATAGGATCAAACAATCCTGAATTTTTTTTTCCTCATGCATCCATGAAGGATTAACTCTTTCTGAATTTTGACAGCGAAGTTTAAGACTACACATAAAAAAATATTTCATTTGGCACGATTCTTATCTTCCGACTCGTCCTTCCTGCTCTGTCCTTTCTACAATTTTTTCTCCCAAGTGCTTCAGGACGTTAATGGCTACAGATACCAAAAAGACATGCACTGGAGCATTTTCCTCGCGAATGTAAGGATTTTCACTTTTATCCTTATCCAGGATAAAGCGTGTACAAAAAAATGATATCACAATAAATTTATTGTTTTTCTTTTTTCACCCTCTGGCATTTAATATATTTTTCATACAAAAATTTCTCGTTGGAAAATTCACTGTACACAAGACTTTATTACTAAAAGAAAGAATTTGCAGAACATAAAAAAATTGTTTGTAATAAAAACTTAAAATTTTTTCTCTAAACAGATATTAAACATTCATGAGCTAGAATCAAATGAAAAAAATTAATTCAGCTGAAAGTTGATTTTTTCTTCTCTATTTTATCACTTTTTTCAAGAATCCCTTCGGAAAGTTGTCACAAAAAAATTTGTAAGTCGACAGTATGGAAATTTTCAATTTCAAAGTTTTCTTTGCTCCGCGCTTTTTATTTCTCTTTGCCTCGTGACGGGATTCGCGATGTAAAAAAGGGTAAAATTGAGACGAGAAAGTTGACGAGGGGATCGGGAAGGAAAAAAAGGAAGTATGAAGAGAGAAAACGCTGATTTCAACGATCCTTTCAGGATGTCTGAATGTCCAAAACAGGCAGAAGTGTCGAGGAGAGTGGACTTAACAACGTAAGTTAAGGCTAGGGTGAGAGAGGAAGAGCGAAAAAGAGAGGAGAGAGAGCAATAAAGGGTGCGAAATGAGGAAGGCGTTATTAAAACGTTCTCGCTAGTAAAGCATGTTCCTCTCCTGCTTCTCGTTTCCTCGACTCCTTCAGATTTTATCGGCGAGACTTTTCAAGGGGTCTGAGGCTTCGAAATTGCTACTTTTCCGTTTCTTCCCTCCCTGTCAATATTTCTCTGCACCGAGAGAAATAAGAAGTACGTACAATTTTGAAGATTTACTACGAAACGTTATCTTGATAAATATTATTTCGAGAGAAAAAGTCGAGTGAGAAATTTTTGCGAGCAGGAAGCCAGAGTAATGGATACTGAGAGTAAAAAGATTAGAGAAAGCAAGAAGTGGACTTACTGTGTCTCTCGCGACGGATTTAATTTCCGCTCTCTTCCACATCCATCCTTGAGAGCTTTCGACATTCTCTGTAGGTAGTTTAACTTTCAATTTTTAATTTAATTATCTAGAAAACCAGCACTAAGCCAGCTTTCCAACGATCGAATTTTAATTCTTCTTTTATGTAACGTAAGATCGTTTAATTACGATTTTATGATAAAGTTTAAAATGAAGGCATTTCATGTATTCGTAATAAGAGATTTTTTTAAATTGACGTCAGGATGAATTTTTTTACAATTAATTATTTACTGTTTGGTACGAAAAATTTTCTAAAGAGAGTTTTTTATAAGTGAATAATAAATAATAATAATGATAAATAATAGATCATAATTTCTATATACTTTAACAATGTTTAAGAATTAAAATTCACATATACAAACGAAAAAAAATCAGTTTTAAACATTTTTCAATGTTTAGGTAATTGAAATTCACATACAAATGAAAAAAATTCAGTCTTCACAATTTTTCAATGGCCATTGAGTAAAGGGAGCACTTTTGAATGCCGTAAAATAAAAGTCAATCAAAAGCTTTCCAGTTTTTATGGGTTTTTGTTTGCGTTTTTCCAAAAATTTTCAGTTCTACGGGTCGAACAATGGTTTGCACTGAAATTTTCTCCGAAAAAAAGAAATTGGCTTGTAACAATTTCTGGATTGCAAGGCTTAATTGAATTCATCCCGTCGATGTCTCTGGTACAAATGAAACGAACAACTTTCCCAGCGACAATGAAAAGTACACAAAAGAGAGTTTTTCCGTGGATGCAATTTTATGAATATTCCTGTTTTATATGCGACCTTTTCTCTCTTTCCGCTATTTTTTGAGCGAGCGGGATGAAATGATTTCACGGAGAAGTTCGAGTGTGTGCGCTTACTCGCCGTTTTGTTTCCCGACTTTCGCTCTTTTTAACCAAACGTGGTTGGAAAAACGCTTTCCCTTTCGCATTATTTTGGCAATGAAGCTTAGTTCTTCTTTTACTCTCTCTCTCTTTCTCTTTTGCAGCTTCAGCCAGGAAAGTAGTCGCACGTTTTTTGAGCTCTCCAGTCACTGTAGAGAGCAAGAATAAACTGGAGAAAAATAATAATTTGCATATCTGTAGTCGGTGCGACAGATGTTCCGGCCGATGCTCTTTATTTTCCTTTTTTTCGACACACTCAACTTCAAATATTCATGCTATCTTTTTCTATGTTTCTCTTTAGTCATGCCAGCACCAAAAATTAAAATACCCGCAGCGAAAGGGAATTTGATTTTTTATTATCTTCTTCTTCTTTCTCTATATAATAAAAATGAAATGGTGTTCGTTGGTAAGGCCATCACTTGAGAACGGCTGGACCGATTTCGCTAAATTTTTTTTAAATGTTCGCAATGTTCCAAATAAGGTTTTTACGTAAGAAAAAATTGGAAAAGTTGTCCGTACAACTGCAAAATTCATGAAAAAATGAAAGTACATTTTTCGATTGATTTTCGATCGCTACGTGCACAAATATGATTTGGTAGCTGACTATCAGTCGATTATCAGACAGTTGTTGACTCTTAAATTGTAAATTCGATGCGAAACCGATAAAATTTCGTGGTTTTATTGTGCAAAAGTCATCACCTCCGAAATAGATCGAGTTTTGAACGTTTCTATAATATTGACAAAAAAGTAAATAAATTATCCAATTGTAATTCAATTATGATCGCTAATCGTGATACAATCTACGAAATTCAATTGAACCGACTAATTTCGATCTCATTTTAATGGCGAATCGTGAAATTTATAATCATCGATATCAAAACAGTGGACAATTTTTTCGTGTTAATAGGTTTTAATAGATTTACAAAAGAATCATTAAAAAAAAAAATTATTGAAATTTGGACAAGACAGCGTCTGCAGGGTCATCAGCTATATAAAATGAAGTAAAATAGTATGTTGATTGATAACATTTATTTGTTCGATTCTATAAAATAACTATGAGATCTCGTAATAAATTATTTTAAATTCTTATTATATGAATAATCGTAAAAAATATGACAACTTGAAATAAGTTTTATTCAAGTATATTTTGATTTTACAAAGCTCCGTCTTGCTCTTAGGAATGCACCAGGGATGAAACGTTGTTCCGAAGTTCAAACGAGAGACCGCAGGGTCCAGCCTGTGTGCATGATAATGACGAATAGAGAGCTGGAGAGGATTTGGTGCTCACTCGGATTCTCTCACGAGGATTAATCTGATTGTGGTTTCAAGGAAGCGCGGTGACGTTGCGCGTCGTATGCATTATCCAAACGTGCAATCAGCGCAATCGTCTTCTCTCTCTCTCTCTCCCTCTCTTTCAATTCTCCTGTATATCTGTCTCTTGCTCCCTCTGAGAAACTCGTACACAATTCGCGTTATATTGACTCACCACTAGGGACTTTACTCTGTATCAAAACTGTACGAATGTTGCATCCACTTCGAGGCCAGAAAATCAAATAGAGATAGCCAAGCACTTTTTTATCCTCGAGTGTAATTACAGTTGCTCTTCAAAATTGCTCACGTTGTGAAAACGTTGCATACAAGAGCAATTTATTGATGGAATTTTATTTCTCCGTCTGTGATTTGCATGAAAATTTAATTAAAAATCTTCGCTCAAGATTTCGATTTTCTCCGAAAAATAAAAATAAAAATATCATTTATTGAATTATATTTTCTTAATTTCTTTATGAAAGTATTTTAAAATCGACAATATTCATTAAAGTTATTAACTGTCAATTTTTAATAATTTTTACACAATTTAATTCTTTATACTTTTAAAACTAAATTTATCTTAAACATATCAGACGATTCTGAATTAACATTTAAAAATTTAATAAAATGAGATTTTTTTATTTACGAACGTGATTTGTTGGGTGATCTTGTCGGTAGACTGAAATAAATGTTCACAAAATCTGATATATCAAAATTGAAATTTTTCATCGATGTCATTAACTGTCAATTTTTAATAATTTTTACACTTTTGGAACCAAATTTATGTCAGTCACGATTCTGAATTAATATTTAAAAAATTAATAAAATGAGATTTTTTTATCTACGAACGTGATTTGTTGAGTGATCTTGTCGGTAGACCGTTACGACAGGTTGATCCTTGCCCTGCTTGGGCCGAGGGACGTATTTTTTTTTTACCTTGTCGTTAAGGGAAAACTCGCTGCCCGAGAAACCTCAATAAAATTCATCAGTCAGAGTTTATCCTTGTCGTTCCCCCATGCTAAAGATCCTTTCAGTGGGAGGACCACGATTGGGCTTTTCCTACAATCTGCCACCGGAGCTATTTTCGAGAAAGCCCAGCCAAAGATCCACTCGGCGAGCAAATGCGGAAATAAGGACCGAAGACCGCTCGCAACCGTAAAATTTCTAGAGTGAGTTATTTGCTCTTTTTTACGACTGTACTCGTAAAAGCGACAATATGGAGTGTATAGAGACGTACTTCGATGCTCTTAAAGGTATACTCGTTTGCTTCACGACATTCGCTCTGCATAATTCCTCCTTGGCGCCTCGACTACTAATTTCATTTCCGGACTATATATGTTTTATTTATTATATATCTTATTTATTCCACTCCATACTCTCAATCAAAAGTCATCGCTAACAATATTGAAGGTGTCGAATCTCTTGGACCAATCCAATTTTTTTAACGAAATTATATCAAATGATGTCAAGTCGGTCGTGATCAGGAAAACAAATTATAATAGGGTTTTTATTTGCATTATATTTTGACATATATATTATATTTTATTATAGTACTAATTAATAAAATGGGAGTAGTCATGATAAAAATCATTGAACATTTTTCTGAAGAGATAATAAACTACTTGATAAAAAAGTCGATTGAAAGAAATACAATGTGATAAAAAATGAAAAAAACGTCATACATATTCGATTGAAATGGTACCCAGAGAGCGTATAATGTACTTGAACGTTCCTTTAGCAAAGATATACGTTCCATCGAGCTCATGGTGAATTAATGTAGTGAATCTGTTGGGGAAGAAAAAAGGGGACAGAGGAAAAATGGTAGAATAATATGACGAGAGAAGAACTGAATTTGTAGACTGTCGGATGAATCCCGTATTTTTTCGAAGCTTGCGAAAACGAATGGGAAGAGCACACATCCATGTTATTACGATCGATCGAGCTTTTCTAAGTTCGAGTTGAAAAATTCCTATTCCGTTCCATGGACACTGAATTCGAATTAAAATCGAAAAATTTATTGAGAATATCGTGAGCTTTGAATATCAATACGAATCGTTCCTTCGAACCATTGATCAAGATGATGAATTTAATTCAGTAAATTTTGAGGTCAATTTTAAGTGCTCCTATTACCGGAATCAGAAATTGAAAAAAAAAATCATCAGAAAAAATTCACCTGTGTCATTCTTTGATGTTGATGAATTTATCAAGCTTCATGTATTGTCACTATACCCAAATGAAGATTGAAAGCGAATGGGAAGGAAAGAGCATGCATTCGTCCTTGTATATACGTAAACAAGTTAGTTGTGTGCAACGTATTGCGTAGTGCAGTGCACAATTCGATACGCGGCATGGATCGTTAAAGGCGCAGTGGGTGCGCGTACGGAATCAAAGAGCGAAATCAAGAGTCGAATTCAGAGTGAAAGTTGCTCATTTTGCAAACCGGTTAAGCGCGGTGATGCCGCCTCGCTCTTGGTAGACCCGGAATCTCGGCGAGTCGAGACTCTTCACATTGCTTTTATGTGAAACATATGTCAATTTGTGAAAGTTGAAAAATGTTAGTATTAAAAATTATTAATTTTATATCTCAAATCATATAAAATTTTTATAAAACATACGAGCTACTTCAACTTGTTTTTAGATTTTGTGTGTAAACGTCCAATTGTACCGTCACTGAACAATTGACTGATAGTTATGAAATTTTATAATCAAAAGAAGGAGAAACTTCGCTAAAAAAAGCTTCGTGAAATTAAAGCAGGAAGTGGATTTAAGAGGAAAAGACGAATATGAAAGGGGTATGTTGAGTGATGAAATAATAATAGCTCAAGAAACGAATAATGAGGCTAACGATCGAGTGTGGGAATTGGCCTGAATTTTTAATCGCGAAAAGCTCGTAGCGAGAGTAGGAGGAGCGAGGGCATCCAAGTGGCAGCAACAAGTGAGGCTTGACTTTGTATATGCGAGTAAGTACGTCTATGTTCGAATAGCTTTCTCGTAGCGGCCAATCAAGTACATTACCCGACTCGTGAGCTCCATAACGGCTGAAGAAGCTTTTATACAGGGTGTCTCGGAAGGTCGCTTCCAAAATAAGATAATCATATTCCTGATAAAATTTCGAGACGAAAAGTCTTTGAGCGTTTTTCGATCCGACCGAGGAGTCGAAAGTTATGAACGGATAAAGCGCGACCAATGAACGAGAGCGGTGTCACGTGACGCGCGCCCTTGCGATTGGCTGGTACTTTGTTCGCTGATAACTTTTGACTGCTGCGTCGGATCGGCAAACGCTCAAAGACTTTTCTGCTCAGAATTTCATTCTGAATCTCACTGTCCCTTTTAGACATCGTATTTTGGGACACCATATATACAACTGAAACCGTCTACCGCTTTTCCTCTTACCCCGTTCCTCGGCTTTGTCTCCACCGATTCTTGAGCATACGAGCACTTGGGCTTCGTTTTACACAGATATTGCTCCCTCGTTACACGTACCCTAGGCAAGGTACGAGCTCAAAACTCTGCTTATATACACCTTCCATAGATCAACACGTGCTCGTGCATTTATCGATTCGCTGTAATTCTATTCTCCCCGGGCAATCGACCCTGCCTGTACTTAAATATGATCGTGGACTTCGGATTATGGAATTTCCGGAACTTCGATAAGAATGCTTTCCACTTTGTCAAACGCTCGATCCTTTTGAGGCTTTTGTCGGGTTTCATTTAACGGCGAAGCAAAGTCTTCGCTTTTTTCTATTAAAGTGATTCGGTACAAAAGTGACTATGATCATGATCACCCATAAAATTTTGAAAGAAAGATCTCAAACATAAAATACCCGAACACCATTTTTTAAAAGTTTTAGATATTTTTTTAAAATTGTGAATCGATTCGTGTTTTTTATAATTGTGTGAAATTTTCATGTTTCAAAGGTCTTTCGAACTACAAATTTTTTCTTTTGATATTGTTGACGACCAAGATTAAGTTAATTGTATATTTTGGTGATATGTTTTGAGTTCACTGAAGCGTTTGTTATCCAAGGAAAAAATTAGGCAATTTTGTCAAATCGATCGAAACAAAATGTAATCAAGAAGGGAAAGTTCATATCCGCTTTGCAGAATCCTCGATCTCCCCGTAGACCAGAACGTAATAGTTTCCAAACTGCATGCGCAAGGACAGTGCCAGCGATACCTTATTTACAAAGTTGTGCAACTTTGAAATCTGTTTTCCAACTGATAATCGAATTTACAACGAGGTTTTAACGAGAAACGCTGGTGGAATTAATAGTGGAATCGCAGCATCTGCGTTGCCAGAACTTTGTAATTTTGATTTAAAAACGAAAATTGTTTTGTCCTTCTGAAGAATGACGACTCAACGACTTTATCGAGGCATCAAGAAACTCTCTTGCTATTTGAAAAATCTCACAAACTTTTCTTTTTCAAAAAAATGTTCGAAGTTTTTAATTCTTCTTGCTGATAAAAAAATATTTCCCTTTGTCTAGTGAAATTTTGTTGTATAATTATATTTGCGTTAAGAAATATAATCGACGGTATCGCTGCGACGAATGAGTTGTCCTAAAATGCATCGAGAATAATGTTTCACTGTTAAATCCGCATTGTTCGGGATTTCGTGAGGGCGTGATAGTGCTCTCGTAAATTATTCGATAGGTCATTTATTTCGCAGAGTTTCTGCCTCTCCGGTTGCCTGTTTTTCTCCGACTCACTCGATGTGTTGGATGAAGGCTTAACGCTGTCAGAGTGTACCAGTAGGAAGCAATATCTCGCCCTATCCTGCACTCGGTAACAAATTGCAACTATCCCTCCGACTTGCTTCCACCGGCGGATATGGATTTTATACGAGTGTTTGCAAAGCATTTCAAACCATTTGACGAACGCTGCGATATCGAGAAAACAATCGATCTTTTACAAAGAAAATCACCAACAAAAACGATTTTTCAAAATTTCATTCTCTGTTTTTATCCCATCCAAAAATATTTTAACTCTAAATGAACAGGTTTGGGAGTTCTAAAATAAAAGGAACTCAAAAATTGATTTATTTAAATATTTTTTTTCATTTTAATTAGAAATTTTTAAGTGGGTAACTTTAAATTTTATTTTTAGCGAAGTGGAAGTAGAAGATAGAGAATATTGTGAAAAACAATATAAAATTATTTTTTCCTGTCATAAAAAATGGATATGAGATAATAGTGAAAAGAATACAAAAGAGGAACGAGAAAGCAAAATGTTCATTTTATCCAAAATCTCATTCGAGAAACAAGAAAATAAAAAAAAGAGGAACAGGATCGATTCGTTAAAAATAGCTAGAAAGAAAGTTCCTTTTACAGAGATAAAGTCTTTGTATACCCCAATTTATTTTTACAAATGAGTGAAAATGTTGAGAAGAGTCAATCGGACTAGCTCGAGGCTTTTTATACGAGCAAAAGCGGGTTCGACGAGTTGACGAATTGATTTGGTCGAGAGGTTGATTCAAGATAAAAAAAGAAGCGAACGAGAGATTGAGGTCCAGTGAGGTCCGCGGAGTTGAGTTCGTAGAACAATGAAAGAACTTCGAAATTTTCCCCGAAGACTCCCAATAACGCCTCGCGGGTATTTCGATGACTAGCGCAGAAAAGCGTGATCGCTCGATCGAACGGCTGCTACGAACAGTCGTACCAATTATTTGCCACCCTCCGGCCTTTTCTTTTTTTTTTATTTCCATCATCGCGTACGTATATTTCTGTACAAACGCGCACAATAGCCGCACACTCTCTTCCGATCCAACCCTCCGGGGACTGCTCCGAAAATTTGATAACTCGAATTCGTTCCCTGCGTTCGAGTCCGATGATTTTTTCTCCATTTCCCCCAACTTTTACGAACGTCTCATTTTTTCTCGTATTCAATTTTCCTTTGATTTTTTATTTATTTTGTAATTCCGCGTTGATTGGAACAATCTATATCGTGTGATTAATCAACTAACTGTAAATCGAAATCTGTTTTTAAACACACGGAAAATGTTTTATTACTCGTTTGAATGTGTAAAATTTTCACGAATCGTTGAAATTTGTTAAAGACAACATATATGTGTGTTTTTATGAAATTTATTCACATTTTGTGCCGTGTAATTTTTAGCACATATTGTGCGTTAACTTACAAATCTTGCACGATTAACGAGTGTAAAAATAACTACAAGACGTAGATTTACAGTATTTTATTTATATTTTGTCCATTTTTTTTAATTTTTAGCTCGAATTATTTGAACTCAATGTTTGAGTAGTCGTAGTTATTGCATTTATTACCACAAGGACATTTTTTCAATACAGATAATTCAGGGGTTCTTCAACCCTGCATTTTCTTTTTTTTATTTCATTTATTTTATAAAATTATAAACATAAAATAAAACCTATGATCAACGATTGATTTTTTTCGGAAAACTATATTGTGCTATTTCATTAGCTATTGCATCTAGTTGTTCGAAAAGATGTTTTTTTTGGAAAATTTGTGTGTAGTTTTGGTTCTAGTAGCGGCGTTCTTATGCATGATTGACGGAACTTTTCTATTTGTCTACAGGCGAAATTTTTTGTTAGTAACTGTAGTCTTTTTCTGATCGGTTTTATTTATTTTTTTTTCATATAATATGTTCGATTTTTGATTTATATAAAAAAATTTGTTTCACGTATTCATCCAATCCAACGAAAGATTTCCAGGACAGACCATTCTGCAAGATGAAAAATTCGAGGTTTACGAGTTCTGGAATGAAAAACTGTTTCGTAAAAAAAAAACCAAAGGAAATGGGCGACGTATACGTCCGGAAGACAGAGCGGCAGAGCGAAATAGTGTGACGATTAACAGTAAAGAGAGGAGAGAAAAAAAATCAGGATGAATGGCAGAAGATTGAGAGGAAGCGCAGGAACTGGTGAAAAATTATGAGATGGATTAACCAAGATCCCGTGGGTACTGTGAGCGTGAGTGCGGTCATTTTTCACTCGTTCACTTATCTGCAACAGCACATTCTCGTAAGTTTCGAAACTTTCCATCCTCATATCTATATGAAATTTCACATTACGGAATTTTAAATATGAACAAAAAGTTTTTTCGAAAATTATGGGAAAAATTTTTATTTATGAAATTTTGATTGTTTTGGACGTTGGGGACCATACATCTCTATGAAAAAGTCAAAAACTCAATTTTTGACTCAATTCAAGTCATTTTGGATCAAAAGCACTATTTTTGACTCAATCCATATTTTTTGACTCGAAAGCACTGCAAAATGATTTAAATTAAATATTAAATCGATTCTAAAAATGTTTTTCCATTTGTTCGTTTTTTCCGTTTTAAAAGATTGTCCCAGTCCATGATTCCACAACGATTGTAAGATAAGTGATCATTGGAGATTTAGCGTAGGGAATGAAAAAAAAATAAAAGTGAGATAGACGAGAGGCACTCGCGTAATCCACGAGTCGGGAAGGTGAAACGCCGTAGCGACCTATAACCATCTCACGACACTTTAACCCTGGAATATGCTCTCAAAGATAATGGAACCAGCAGCCAAAGGAGAAATATAGAGAGGAGCACAGAAAAGTGTGAGCGCACGTGTGTTCTCGAACGTTATTAAAACTCTGGCTGATGAGAAAAGTGCGCTATCCTCTCCTCCCATTTTTTCTCTCCCCCTTCTTCGTTCCCCGAGTCGTAGCTCGCATTCCCGTGGCTCTTGGCCCGTCGAGTAAATTTTTTCACGCTGCCTCTAATATCCGGAATTCCAGACGTACAGACTCGTGCCCTCTTTTCGTGCTAAAAAATCAACACCTCCCTCGACGTATTTTTAATCCACGCTGCAACGATCCTCAAGTTTGAAAATAAGCACAAAAAATCGTAAAGAATGGAAAAAACTAATCTAGTTTACCGGCTTGAAGAACCTTTCGCAAAAACTTAAATGATCCGGGACTACGTGAACTCGTTGGGTTTTTACTTACTTGAGAACGGAAAGACGGATGGTATGAAAATTGAATTTTTTGATGGAACGGATGGTATGGTTTTAATTTCTTCGCTCTGTTTAGTTTTGAAAATAGCACAATTTTTTGGATCTCGGCCAAAGGATTGCTTCGAAACAATTTTCTTCCATAAAATAATCTTCAAACAGAAATATCTCCTGATACAACTATAATTAATTAATAATAATAATTAAAAAGTAACGAAACAGTGAAATTAACCAAAACCAAAGCAACCAAACGTCGTTCGTGTTCCTACTCCTCATGTAATTCGAGACGTTACAACAGATAAAAAATTGTTCACGTATTTTTAATTTTTTTTCTTTACTTCAATTATTCCAATGAAAAATCAATTACATGGGCAGATGATCTCAAAATTATACAAAGCCCACGAAAAATGAAATTTGTCACAGAACTAATAAAATCGAAGTGAAGATTAAATGGATGGAAAACTGTATATCTGATCGAGCTTGGATTATAAAATTTGAGGAAAGTGATCGAAACAATGTGAATGAGAAAAGAGAGAGAGAATAATAAGGTCCTCGCAAAGGCATCGTAGGACATTGCATAATTAGGAGAGCTGCTGTTTGCACAATAATTGGATGGTTCAGTAATCCGATCCAAAGAAATTAAGCGGTTTAAGGGTCGTTAGGATGCAAATGGACATCGTTCGCCAGTAGAGAACGATCCTTTATCTCTATCACGATACGCCATCAGTGGATTATTTCCAGGAATTCCGTTCAACGATATGCGTAATTTCTATATTTATTTGGCGAGGACGCGACCGTATATTCCTCGAATATTCGACTGAGAATCCCATTAATTAAAAATTTTCAATAGTCGTCACTTTTTTACCATATTTTGCGTTGTCGTTTTTTTATTTTTTTTCCTGTTTTTTCATCTGTTCAATTAGCGCTTATTTTCCCGTATTTTTTTTTTTTATCGTAAGCTGCGATTTTACGATATAACTCATACGTGTAACGTCCAGGCGAATAAAATTCCTCATTGTCGTCGTTGCTATTTTACGAGTTCCGCGATCATTTGGTTAGCGTTAAGTACACGTCGACAAAATTGCACATTTATAGAAAGCGAAACACGTGCACAGTAATCACTACGAGTCTTCAACCCCGATTTTTTACGAGATTAGTTCCTTGGGAATTAAATTTTTCATCGGAAAAAATAATTATTTTTAATTCCAGTAGCGGACTTTTCATAATGACCAAAAATAGTGAATGTCTTTCGAGAAATATTTAATGAATTTATCAGTAAAATAGATAGTGATAAAATTAATTACGTTTTTTATGGGATCTGATATAATTCCAATGATTTATGTACTTTCTCACGTTCTCTTCCATACGCTCGTAAATTAATATAAATTAGTTATTAAAGGTGACAGTTGGATAATTGGAACTTATTATGATACCAGCTGCCATTAACATCGCATATATTTATCAATCATTATTATGAACCCGTCAATTATTCGAAAATGATATTCGTTCGATGAGGATGAATTAAATGACGTATGCTATCTCATCGCTGCGCTCGCTATCGATACAGGAAACCTCGAACCGATGCTATTCGGACCTGATACGTTTTCATATTTGTCGTTGAATATTCGGATCTATATACCTTGAAATAATCCGTTCTTTTGAATTGTTGGAAAGGAACTTTCATCCGTTAGCATCATCCATATCAAAGGCTTCGATAATGCCGTCATTCAAAAGCGAGGTCATTATATTTTTGTATCGTAATTCATGTATTTTATTAATCAATAAAATAATAAAACAAAACAAATTTTTATTCATGAATCTAACATCAAAATGAAAAATAAAATCGCAAATTATTACAAAATTTTGTGAGAAAATTACGACGTTGAGATAGAAATAATTTTTTTTGTTTTTTATTTAATAAAATATACAAACACGTGATACTTCAATTCACTCGACCGTTTCTCCACATTTTCCATCAAATTGATTGCGTACGCACTGTCACGTTTCCTACTTTGGTCGCGTTATTCCTCTGATTCGATAATTTCGCACTTTCCGCCTAAATTCTGCACAGCTCATCAATCCGTAATAACAAATCGCCTTTCATACATAATCTTCCTTTAGAGTATATTCGGATCGATAATTAGAATCATGCACTAAATTTAGATTCAAATTATTTCAAAATACAAGTTTCAAAGAAATTAATTTAAAAAACATAACTTTTAACTACTGTTATTTTCATAGATTTCATTATTATTATAGTATCCTAAATGGAATAATGAAAAAAAACCCGTAATTTTTAGTCAAGTGCGATATAGTATTGAAATGTGAAATCGAGTCAAGTCGGATTTCCGTGTCTGGTAAAGTGGTGACCACGAATTTCCGGTCGATAGTTCGCGATTGTGAAACCGCTCGACGACGACGACGACGGCGTACACTAGCGGAAGAAGAGGTTCGACCGCAGAACCGGAAGGCTGCCGATTCTCACCGTGTGTCCAATAACAGGACCTGAAAAAAATTTCACGTCACGATGAAAGGAGAAATCTTAATTGTCTATTTCGTGTGAATTTTATTTTCATTGGTCATCGACAATTTTAAACTAAAAAGCACTTCAAAATGAAAATTAAAAAAAAATAAATTACAAAATGTAGATTAGATGAGAATGGATTTAAGGAGGTTGGACACCCAGTCAAACATGCCCAATGTTAAATCATAGGAAATTGAAAAACTGTAAGAATTTTAGTTGGTGGGCTACATAGAGAGCTGCAATAACTCGGGAAATAGATAAAAAATATGTAAAAATTCATATAGACATATTTCAGGTTGAAGAATACTACCACTAATTTTTATTAAATTCTTAACATTTTGATCTCGCTAACCAAACTCCTTAAGGTGGTTCGGAAGAAAAACGGGAAATCAAATTCACAACTTTAATATATTTTTCAAATTTTTGATAAATTTTTCGAAAAGTATCGAAATCATATTAAAAAAAAATATTTCTATTTTATTTGATGATCAAACCCGAAATTTTGTAGATCATTCAACTAATTATTTGTAATAAAGATTCATTTTAAGCTCTCATTTGACCATGCGCGTGGCTACTAGTATGCTGAAATCTACGGAGTAAAAAGAGA